>PVIU01023958.1:0-26409 GCA_004026605.1 Ondatra zibethicus | reverse complement strand
CAGAAAGGAGGACCAATGGAACCAAATAGAAGACCCAGATATTAATTCACACTCCTTCGAACACCTGATTTTTGACAAAGAAGAAAAAAAATATATCAAATGTAAAAAAGAAAGCATATTTAACAAATATTGCTAGCATAACTGGATATCAACACATAGAAGAATGAAAACAGACACATCTATCACCATGCACAAAACTCAAGTCCAAATAGTTCAAAGACCTCAACATAGAGCCAGTCAAACAGAACCTTAAAGAAGAGAAAGATGGAAGTACACTTGAATGCATTGGCACAGGAGACCACTTCAATAATATATCCCCAGAAGCACAGACACTGAGAGAAACAAATAATAAATGAGACCTTCTGAAATTGAAAAGCTTCTATAAAGCAAAGGACATGGTCAACAAAACAAAATGACAGACTATAGAATGGGAAAAGATCTTCACTAATCTAGCTTCAGACAGAGGTCTGATCTCTAAATTACACAAAGAACTCAAGAAACTGGTCATGAAAAGAACACATAATCCAATAAAAACACATGGTGTGCAGACCTAAACAGACAACTCTCAACAGAGGAATCTAAAATGTCTGAAAGACACTTAAGGAAGTGTTCAACATCCTTAGTCATCAGAGAAATGCAAATCAAAACAACTTTGAGATTCTATCTTACACCTGTGAGAATGGCCAAGATCAAAAACACTAATGACAATTTATGCTTGAGAGGTTGTGGGGTAAAGGGAACAATCCTTCATTGTTGGTGGGAATGCAAGCTGCTACAGCCCCTTTGAAAGTCAGTGTGGTGATTTCTCAGAAAATTAGGGAACAACCTTCCTCAAGACCCAGTAATACTACTTTTGTGTATATATCCAAAGGATGCTCAATCGTGCCACAAGGACATGTGCTCAACTATGTTCATAGCAGCATTGTTTGTCATAGCTAGAAAATGGAAGCAACCTAAATGCCCCTCGATTGAAGAATGGATAAGGAAAATGTGGTACATTTACACAATGGAGTACTACACAGTAGAAAAAAAAACGACATCTTGAATTTTGCAGGCAAATTGATGGAACTAGAAAACATTATTTTGAGTGAGGTAACTCAGAAACAGAAAGACAATTATCATATGTACTCACTCATAGGTGGCTTTTAAACATAAAGCAAAGAAAACCAGCCCACAATTCACAATCCAGAGAACCTAGACAACAATGAAGACCCTAAGAGAGACATACATAGATCTAATATAAATGGGAAGTAGAAAAAGACAAGATCTCCTGAATAAATTGTGAGCATGGGGACCTTGGGGGAGGGTTGAAGTGGGGAGGGGAGAAGCAGAGAAGGGAGCAGATAAAAATGTAGAGCTCAATAAAAATTAATAATAAAAAATATGTAGGTGGATATCAGTACTGAGATAAAGGAAGAGTGTTATACATGACACTGCAAAATAAAATATCTAGTGAGTGTGAGATGCTCTGATTCAGTTGGAGGTATGATCTAAATATCTTCATTGTTCTCAGGAAATCCCATTCCCACAGATACTTGCAATTTTAGCCCAGACATAAAAAGCCTCCTGAGTTCCAAGCAATATGAGTGCAAATAATCACTGGTTAACAGAGGTAGATATGAGGAAGGAATATTAAGTAGGAAGTGAGAAATATATAAATTAGTGCCTAAGGAAGAACAAAGACAAAGAATTAGCAATGTATTCACTCTGACTACAATGTAAGTATGTTTTAAAGAATGAGCAGTTAAGAACAGAAATATAGGGGACAATAAAGAGAGACTGAATGAATTCAATCCTATTTCAACATCCAGTAAGAGATAATTGAAAACTTGTAGAATTAGCATATTCTACATTCATTAGAAGATAATCTGTAATCAGAATTGACATGCAGACTGAAATGAATGGTAATCATTTTAGACTGAACTAGAAAGAGAAGCCTAGGAAAGTCAAAGTTTCTCAACAGATTTTCAGGTTATTGTGTTTTGCAGCCTTGCTATGAGGAATATGCGTATGAACCCTTTTGAGAATCACATTCTCAAGAATTCTTTAAAGCTAGAGCAAATTAAAATTGACTACAGTGTTTCTTTGCAAAAACTTGGTAAGCTTCCAAATCACCAGAAACTCTTCACTTGTCTTAACCTATTTTCATATAACTTAAGTTATCAACGAAAGCTTCATATCATAGAGCAGAGCTTACAACTATAGGAATTTCAGGAATTATCAGTAAGAAATTGAAGGAGAGTAGAACCAAATTCTAAAAGTATATAAATCCAGACTGCACAGCAAAATAACAGGAAAAATATAAACTTTCAGAAGTAACTACTTGCTGAATTGTTCTAACATTGCTCCTCTTTCCTTTGGGTACTAACAGTGAATAGACAAATAAAAACCTCTCCTGTAAAGTAAAGGACATGATCAACAATACAAAACAACAGCCTGCAGAATGGGAAAAGATCTTCACTAACCCCACATCAGACATAGGGCTGATCTCTAAAATAAAGAACTCAAGAAATTGGTCATCAAAAGAGCAAATAACCCAATTAAAAAAATGGAGTACAGACCTAAACAGAGAACTTTCAACAGAGGAATCTAAAATGGCAGAAAGACACTAACAGAAATGCTCAACATCCTTGGTCATCAGATAAATGCAATTCAAAACAACTCTGAGATTCCATCTTACACCTGTAAGAATGGCCAAGATCAAAAACACTGATGACAACTTATGCTGGAGAGGTTGTGGGGTAAAGGGCACTATTCTGCATTGCTGGTGGGAATGCAAGCTGGTACAACCCCTATGGATGTCAGTGTGGCGATTTCTCAGAAAATTAGAAAACAACCTTCCTCAAGAGCCAGTAATACCACTTTTGGATATATTTCCAAAGGATGCTTAATCGTGTCACAAAGACATGTGCTCAACTATGTTCATAGCAGCATTGCTTGTCATAGTTAGAAACTGGAAACAACTTAAATGCCCCTCGACCACAGAATGGATAAGGAAATTGGTACATTTACACAGTGGAGTACTACACAGCAGAAAAAAAAATGACATCTTGAATTTTCCAGGGAAATGGATGGAGCTAGAAAACATTATTTTGAGTGAGATAACCCAGACCCAGAAAGACAATTATCACATGTCCTCACTCATAAGTGGTTTTTAAACATAAATCAAAGAAAACCAGCCCACAGTTCACAATCTCAGAGAACCTAGACAACAATAAGGACCCTAAGAAAGACATGCATATATCTAATCTACATGGGAAGTAGAAAAAGACAAGATTTCCTGAGTAAATTGGGTGTATGGGGACCTTGGGAGAGGGTTGAAGGGGAGGGGAGAAGTAGGGAGGGGAGCAGAGAAAAATGTAGAGCTCAATAAAATAATTTGTCTTATATTTGTTATGTAGCTGTAGATTATTTAACTATTAAAAATGTGACATATATAGTTTATTAGTACATGTATGAGCAAAACAGTGATACATTCTTGAAGAGAAAAACAAATTTTTATAATTTCTCACTCCTCACTCGCTTTCTTGTATATATATGTATATCACTCTCATATATATATCATTCTTATATGTGTGTGTGTTAAACTTAAAAATTACATGAAATAACTATCTCCAATTTATTAGTGTCAAAACAAGTTTCAATAATTTGTCCCTTTTCCCAGCTCTCAAGTGCCATTATTGGGAGATCCTAATAAGAGCTTTACTGTAAAAAGAACCAAATATGATGAATGCTTGAAGAATTATATAACTGCTTATGCATTTTCTTCTCTATGGAATACTTTTCAGCAAACAGAATCCCTAGTTTCTGCATTTGTTCTAAATTGATATTTCCTCTTGTGCACCTTCTTTTCAGAATCATGCTTTTATGACATTGATGTCCTCCATATGGATTCTTGGTGTTTATTCTTTTTTCAAGTAGACTCCATTTAATTTCCAATGTGGTCTCCTTGGGATTAAATATGATAAATGAACTAATGAGTGTATATTGCCTTGATTTTAGTATGATCAACAAGGTTGCCTCTATGACTGAAAACAGAATTTATTTCACTTGGATGTAAGGCATAGCAAGAAGACTCATGCACAGGCTGATGAGTCATAATTCCAAATTCTATATAAACAAATGATCCATTGATTTTTATCTTATATTTGAAAACTGAAAATCTATGTTTTATTCATTTAAATTATAATCATATTGAATTATATTTAAAGTCTATTTTTATTTTTGAAAGTCTAATAACAAGGAGATGTGAATATCACAGTTACCAACATCTTTTCAAAATTGAGTGCCAATATTCTGGGGTTCAAGATCTATATAGAAATGATTCCCATCTGTTGTCCTCTGCATTTGACTGCTATGGAAACTCATAAGCCTTTTAGCTGTAGATATGGAACCCATCTGCTATGTTATTAAATTTACTAACAGGCTATGGAAATCATGTAACCTCTCGTCAAACTTAGGATATATGTTCACTGAAGGGCTGTCCAACATGAATATAGTCATAAAAAGTTGGTTCAGTGGGTAGACATGTGCCTCAAAATACCATTTATGCATTAATTTCCTTATCTGACATTTGTAGCTGTGAAATGTTAGGTAATATTTTTTAACTTTTCCCAGTTCTCATCTGGAAAAAAATATAATGTCTATAGTTCAAATACAATTTTACAAGAATAAATGATCAAATGGAAAGGAGGAGTTATTAAGATTTAGAGTACTTTCTGTAACAATCACTTATAACAACATTAATTAAGGAACAAAATTTAATTATTAGTATTATCAATGGCTCTGAATTGTGGCCAAAGTTTATGACTCTGCTTGGACAGTGAAATGGGTGTTTTCTAAAACACTAAAAAGAAAACCTACTTACAAATAATGTGGGTAACATTAGAGCACACTGATTTATCATAAAATAATGCTTCCCCTTGTGTAAAGAATAACACACTAATTTGTTTGGTATTCAAGTGCTTGCACAAAATAGCTCTAGAAGATAAAAACAATTCTCAAAAGTCCCCATTCTGGTCTGAAATCATTCTACGGAAATAGTTATCTTACATTTTCACAAAACACATACTTTTCTCTAAGACATCACAAAAGTACACTGTAATGGTATTTTACTTGTATTTTGATAAATAAATCTGGGCTGAAGACCAGAGGCAAAGCTAAAGCCACTAGAGGTTAGGCAACGGTGATACACACTTTTAATCCCAGGATTTGAGAGACAGAGAAAGATGGATCTCTGTGAGTTCAACATTACCCTGGGCTACACAAGATCAATGCAGAAACAAATTAAGGTAGCTGTGCCTACACCTTTAATCTCAGTACTAGGGAGTCACGCCTTTAATCCTAGCACTAGACAGAATATAAGAGGGGAGGAGAGAGGGGTTAATTTCTTAGTTTATGGTCACCCAGCATTGATAGAGGCAAAATTTCTCTAGTCACTTGGCTGGTTTGCTTTTCTGGTTTTTGAGTTGAACCCCAAATTCTGCCTCTGAGATTTTATTATTCGTGATACAGTACACCCTGAGTTTTTAGCCAAGTAAGTAGGTGCTTTGAACTTTGAGAAAACAAAGCAAAATACAATTTCATTTTCATCACTGTAGCTCAACTTGAAAATACCTAATGAAACATGATAGAGCACATATATGAAAACACTAATTCCTCATACTCTTACAAAATCATTGAAGATAATGAGGATCCAAAAAAAAAACTATCCCTATAGAATAAAGCTTGTCAAACTGAGTACATTGAATGAAAGGATGGATAGAGGTTATCTTAGAATCATGGCCTCTGTTATATTCTCCTGTTCCTATTTTGCTAATCTCTAAAAAGTCATCTCTCTAGAGGACATTTTTCAAAGAAATCTAATTATCTGAGTCTTTTTTCATAAAATTTTATTGACTACAATAGTATATCAATTAGAAAAGAAGGGTTTAATGTCTCTATTAATTTACACATAATACATCATCTCTCCTGAGAAATTTGCTTTAAGAACTTTAAGATATGTAACAAAACCAACTTGCTTATTACTGAAGTTCTATCACTTATCTTTCCACCCCTTGTTTTATTTACAATGGAGCTCAGAGGAACTTTGTTATTCTTTGGTTTCTGTTTTTGGTATCCTTACAGTTTTCCTAAAATACAATATAATTTTGAAATTACATTCACCTCCCCCATTCCTTTCTTATCTATGAACAGAGTTTAAACTTGAAACAAGTTATCATTCCTTGAATTTTCATGTATTACATGCTATACAAGAGCAACTTTATGTTTCATTCTATCTGTATATTGTTAGTTTGTTTTAATAGATCCAAATATTATGTCTTTGAAGGGAAGTTTGAACTTGTCTTGCATAAGGTAAAGGTAGGAAATATTAAAGCATGTTGTTTTGATACCTGTGGATGAGGATGAGTCCAGATTTCCACAGTTGTTGACTCTTTCATCGGGGTGCAAGATCGTACCATCTCCTTTATTGTCTTTGTAAAGAAAGAAAAATAATATTTTAAACTACTCATTCAACATAAAACAAATACACATATGCGCACACAACACACACAGACATCGTGTGCATGGAAATAAGAAAAATGTCTCTTTTTAGAAACAATATTTTATGTAACTAATGAGTTACTATGTGTTAATATGTGGAATCTTCCAGGTCCTAAAAAATTGTGAAACAGACAACACTTTTCTTTCTCAGAGTTTATATTTAAATATAGTACAATTATTTATTATATTCTCAGCATAGGAACAAATATATGGACAACTTCAATTGTTTAAGTCAAACTTTAAGTTACGGAGAATTTCAATGTAATATTTCTATAACTCAATGACTTCAAGATTTATGTTTACTGTTTTCACCACTGTCTAAAATTAAAATCTGTCCTGTGTGTGCTATGAAACAGTATAAATGCTTTGTGTCTTATAAAGGCATTCAATATACTCAATGAACTGCAAAAGGATTTATGAACCAATGGACAAATCCTAATCTACCATGCCTAAACAGTGATCAACATCAGAAAAGATGGAAGTTTTGTAATTCATTTAATTTGTTCTTCTCATACTACAAAGTATATGTTCTGTCTTTAAAACATTAAATGCACATTATATATATTTTCCCTATCTATGATTTTAGGTAATACAGTAAAATGTTGGTTAAAAGCAATGATTTCATCAATGAAAGGAAGAACATTTTAAGAGAAGTAGAATACAAACTAGTGTCTGGTAGATGTGTATATGCAAAAGTAATGTAGTCGAAAAATGTTGTTACATGTCTTATATCATGGTCTCATGATTTTGTGATGCTGGATAGAACATTAAAAACATCAATGATGGTGCTACTACTTGTCAGGGATTCGTGTGTCACATATATCACATTACACTGACAGTTCAATTTATTATGTTTCATTTCACAAGGTAATAGTTACCATATATATATAAACATGAAAAAAACAGATTTGTATCATGACATTTTAATGCAATTCAGTAAGGATTATTTTATTATCAATTAAATATCAACTTATGTTTATTATGAAGTTATACTATTGCTGCCACATAAAAGACACATACCATATTATTATTAATTGACCAAACAGTTATAACCATGTTTCAACTCATGGAAACACAGAAACCATTAAACATAAATCAAAATGTAATACCACATTATAGCAATTTTTCTCATGAAAAAATAAAATTAAGGCTATGGGCAAAATAAGTATTATAAAGCTTATCTATAAACTATCCAAAAAACCTGTCTATTAATGGTCATTGCATTAAAAGTCCTGTTTACTTACACAGTCTCATAAACTGTATCCAGAAAAAATAAACTTGAGAGTAACAACTTGATAAATTTAGTTACACAAAATTTAAGGACATTAAGATATTAAGTATTAGGGGAAATTAAGAATATATGGAATAAATGACTTGGAATATTTTCATTGTCTCTCCATAAGTTAACAGATTTTATCAATAAATATTCATCATGTGAAGAAGTAATACTAAATTTTAAAAGATTATATATTTGCCTATATGAATTGCTCCCATTGACAAAAGAGCCTAGAATATTTTTAAAGATGTTAACAGTTATGACTGATGAATGATAGAATATATATATAGGGCATGAAGGAATTCATTTAATCAAAAGAATATTGTGAAAATATATGATATTCAAAGTATACTTAGTTTCTATACCATAGGCACTTTGATGAACATAAAATCTATCATTTGTAATTGAAACAGTAGAATCAATACTGACCATCATTCATTCTTGTAAACTGAATCACCATGACTTTGTAAATTTGGTCAAACTTGCAGGTTGAATAGCCTGACTCACCATAATAAACAAGGATTTGGATGGTTAAGCAATAACAAAGTTTTATATATGTATTTTGAGCTTGATGCTGAGATCACAATTTTACTGAACAAGAAGAAAAACACTCATTATTACTACCAAACAATGAATCACAGTACAAAATGATTTTTGCTATAGACTTGACATTTCTTAATAAATCAAACTACAAGTACAAGGTACAACAGTGTTTATATTTGAAACTCAAACTGCAGTAAAGGCATTTTGACAAGTAAAATACTTCAAATCACAAGTATTCTCGAATTCATTTATAGACTACAGCGTTGTCAACAATTTAAAACAGGAAAAATAATCTCGCCACACAAATTTCAAGTGAGTTATGACAAATATTCAAGTGAGGACATTTACATATCCTGTAATTGCAAAAATTTAATCTTCAATGAAATGATAAGTTAAGTGGAAGAATCAAGAAAATAGCCTAATGTTTTTTTTCACATGCTATCTAAAGTACTAAAATCATTAATATATATTGACATTGTAGCTTGATTCTAGTTATCTATGCAGGAAAACACTTTGGAGTAGGAAACATGTTCATTCACTGTATCACACTGAAATTTTACTATATTGACATTGCTTGTATGCCACCAGTTCAAGCTATGGTGGAGGTTTGATTTCTCTTTTATCATACAAATATGTTCACTCCTTTAAAGGAAAATATTGCAGGATCATCAACGATGGACAGAAGAAATTCTGTAACTCTAGGCAAGTATGAAAGTTAAGAAAGAATGGTAGCGTTTAGCTGCAGAGGAAGGTGAAGAACTTTTTGTTTGTTATGATTTTCAGAGAGGGCAATATATTCCAATTTAGAAGAGAAAACATTGTGTTCAAGGTAATTAAAATGCCAGAGATGTACCAGAAATGTTGGACAGATGTATTCAAAAAGGAACTAAATATGTACTTAAATTGGACCTGCAAAATCGGCCAGAAACTTTATATATGATGTAAACTTGTAACATTTTCATATGCCTAAACAATCAGTTGTGGTTAAAGATTATCACTATATCTATGCTCAGGAGTCACATTTAATTTAAAAAAAAAGAAAGTACCTTTGAGTTTTGTATGCATATTTAAAAGATCTAATTTAAACAAAATCTGTCAATTTTTAGTAGATAAATTCATGTCTGGTCAGCAAACACTTAAATACAAAATGCTGAATTAAAATGTCCATTGAATTAAGTAAAGATGACATATTAAGGGTTTAAATATTTAAAGCAAAATGTGTAAGTATATCTTGTACAGTTAACTTTGGTAATTATTATATATTATACTCGATTGTTTAAGAATCAGAAAAAAATTATTGAAAACATTTGTGCAAACATACTAATGAGGAAGTCAAGTAAGACCCACATACTTGCAAGTGTTCTGTTGCTACTCTTTTCCCTCTCAGTAAAGGCTCTCAGTTATAAGAATGATGAAAGCATGTCACAGAACAGCTTAAAAATCTTCTCAAGTTTTGATGGAATGCAAATGAGACAAACAGCAATTATTGAAAACTATATTACTTAAATACATTAGATTCTTTAAGAAAACTAAATATGGTTGATACATGACACCTGAGAAATGAAATACCAATCTGCTTTTTTTGTTCTTTATATGTACCATGTACTGTATCTGTCCTTATATGGAATTAAGTGTCAAACTGTCAAGAAAAGAGTAATGATTAAAATAACCACAGTCTTCATAGATTTAAGCCTCATTTTAATCCAGTTCACAAGAAGACAACATTCAGTTCCAGTGATCTTAGAACATTTTGAAAAGTGTTTTTGGCATTATTCTTAATCATAAAGATAAAATTTCAAAGAGAAATATGGGAGGGCATTGAATATTATTAGTACTCCTGGATAAGAGATCACTAGTTCTTACTTTAGGCATTGATAGAAATCTGATATTGTGCAAAACCGAATTAGTTCTCTTAACCATGAATCATTGGTTCAGCAATGCCTCTTTACCTAAAGAAACAGAAAAACATGAAAAAATGTGGTAGAACTATAATGTCTCATTTTAAAATCTAAAATTCCAAGAGAGAAAAATTGGTTTAGAGTTTACTTATTGCAGCTTAAATTGAGATGCACTACCTCATCATTCTCAGGCTTCTACTTGGTCTTAGGTTGCTAGCTTTTGGGGGAGGATTAAAAAATGCAGTCTTGCTGGAAGCATGACAATGGGGGCATGATTTGAAGTCTCAAAATGACTCCCCCCTCCTTGTATTACGGCTCACAACCATCTCTAATTCCAGTTCCAGGTCATCCAAAGCCCCCTTCTGACTTTCATAATACACTTAGGCACACACACACACACACACACACACACACACACACACACACACGCACGCACGCACGCACACACACACACACACACACACACACACACTAAAAATTTGAGTATGCATTTCTTAAAAGTAAAATGCAAAATGTTCTTTGGAATATAGAGCTCTAAAAGAAATGTATTAAAAGTTAACGAGAAATTGCGATGAATTCTAAAGGTTCTGCATAAAACAAACAACTGTTTTGAACTTGTCTTCAAGAGTAACAAAGTCATCTGGTAGGAAAAAGACAATCTAGGATGACTTAATTAGAACTTAGTCATCAAGTGTGGGCATGCACATGTGTGTGTTTGTGTGCATGCAATGTGTGTGTGTGTGTGTGTGTGTGTGTGTGTGTGTGTGTGTGTGAATATCTATGCTATTAGAGAAGGAGGAATTTTACAAAAAGAAAAGGTCGTAAATTAACACTGAGAAAGCTCAGAAGTTTAACAAAATCTATGATTTTCCAGATGGTTTAATACCAGATTGTAAAATTTGAAACTAATCTTCACTTAAGAGTTTTAATGGTTGTATTCCACTTCAAAAGCCTCTGCTCTTATGCTAGGATGGATTCTCCAAAATTATAGATCAGGGTTTCAAGAACAGCTTCTATGAACAGTCTCCTTAAGTCTCAGCTAAACTGAGCGAGAAGATTACATGTTATTATGATGTAGCACAGCAGGATTTTCCCCCAGCAAATATAATGATGTGAAAAAAGATAAAGTTATCACTCTTTTCAAAGAGGTCATTCATACAATCACAGAAGAACAATGCATTTCACAAAGATTATCTAAAGATGCTGAAAGGTTCACATTGTAAAGCCTCTTTCTTAATGTTTTTATAAGGCACTCTGATCCTGAAAAACCTCCAGAACTACCCAGTGATCATGATTCTCAATGAGGACACATGGAGAAGTAAGAAAAAGGGTTCTTTTTGAAATATCACAATGAACAAGATTCTTATGGCAAGGCACAAAAGGCACTTCTCAACCATGAATATTTGATAAAGGAATATTAAAGTCATATAACATCTATAGTTTTACCCTTTCAATACTTACATACTAGGTGTAAAGAAGTCTCATTAGATTTCTTATCATAAAGACAACTCTCATGAGAAGTTGTTGTTCTGAAAGTTATTTGCTTTATTCAAAGATCTTTTCAGGATTGAATTTTTAACTTCCTTATTGTTTGAGAAATTCATATTATATGCATTTAACATTTTTCCATTGACTTTACTCCCATGCCCTTTCCTCAAAATTACTTCTCATTTCCCAAACTGCATTTCCCTCCCAACTTTGTTTTTTTTTTCAATACAATCCAGTTTGTCTACTTAGTTTAGCCTTTATGTTGATGTATGTAGGACTAGAGCATGAGGAATGACTCAGGTGCTACATCCCTGAAGAGAACTGACTTAAGATTAAATTATTGACAATGTAGGCTGTACAACATAAAATCTTCATAGTTACTATGATAACTTAATTTTGTAAGTACATGCAGATAGCTAAATATATTATTATTATTATTATTATTATTATTATACAAATTATAAAATAAATATGCTACTTCTCTATCTTAAAAACACTTGATAATATTGCTTTCTAAGGTTATGGAAGCTCCAGTGCAGGAATAGCCATGTGTGTTCTTATCTGGCTGTGAACTCTATGAACAATAACAATTCTCCAAGCAAAATTCATCAACTTGTGCAATTGTGGTACAAATATTATTGTGGCATCTAATTACTCTTTGATAAGGTTTGAGGATGGCTCCATTGAAAGAAATGGTGCTTGGTACTATAAGGCAATCAAATACACATGGTTAAACCGAACTTAGGTAGTAGAGGGAAAATGACAATAGTTGTTTATTTAAAGCAATATGATACTAAACTGCCCATTTAAATATTTACATTTATACTCATAGAAAAATTCTACAACTGGCCTCATCAAGAGAAGTATCCTCTTTTGGTGAGCTGTAGTGGATACAGAAACTCATGGTTCTTCAGAATACAGAGAATAAGTGACAGTTGAGTATTCAGTCATAAAGAATAAGTTTGTACTATTGTCTCTAAGGCTCAGGAAACAATACAAAAAAAGGGACAGAAATAAAGTGAGAACTAAAAGGTAACGAGAGGGGCTACAAACTATTTTGAGAATGACATGGCCATTAGGACTGTGATCTGATAGCAGTTAGCTCTGTCTACACTGGGTGGGCATAAGACTGGTCTTAATCTCTCAAGCACAAATAGAAGAGGGACTTATGAACAACACCTTACTCTGATGAACTAATGAAGTCATTGCCTTCTAAACATAAGCCCTTCTGATTTTTATGGATAGTTCAAAACCCCTAGTCATATAGACTGCTGGGGTTAAACATGGTGGCTCAAAAATCAGACATAAATACTGAGTATAAAGAGGATGGAGCCTTGACAGATGGAGGAGGGAAATATAGTATGGTGAGAGTAATATTAACCAGAATTCATTATGTTAGTGTATAAAGTTTTAAAATAAGAAAATTTAATGAGACTTACATACACATTTTGATTGCTAAACAAAAATTATTATGATTCACTTTTTGTATCTTTAAACCTATAATGAACTAAAATAAGATAATTTGTACTGCTATTATGTAAAGATTTTAGTAAATATAATTTATTTTTATAAAAATTAAAAAGTCCATTGGGATGATAATAAAGAATTTTATGCCACTGACAGTTCTAATATTCAAGAGATTTTCTTAGAGTATCCAACAAGTGAAGTGTCAAGGAAGCATTTTAACCTGAATTGAACCAGTATCTGCTTTATTAGCTAAAATTTTGGACAGAGGAACTAAATCTAAATGAATAAATATGAAAAGGTTTGCAAATATAATTAGTAGGAAGAATAAGTTGATTGCTTATATGTGAATGAAATTAACTCAAATCCTATGTAATTGTGCAACATAGTTATGGAAAGGGCAAATAATTCAATATCAATAAATATGAAATAGATTTCATATTAGCTTAATTATAGCAAAGTTACCTTGACTCAAAGAGAAAGAATAAAAAAGAAATGTAAACATGGAATTAATTTTTATAAGGGTGCAAAAAGTAGTACTGGCTTTTTTGCATTAGTTTTATAAATTGAAATAATTGAATATTAAATTATCTTTGTAGTATATTTTCCATGATTGAAAATATAGATTGAATCTCTTTCATAGAATGTGTAGCAGTACTTAATAAGCAGTTCCTAAATTCTAGTTAAAGTAGTGTAGTTATAAAAGTGAGTTTTTTTTATTTCTCAGAAAGCAAACATTTCTAAACCACCAGAACATGGTCAGCATTCTGTATTATTACTTTATGTCAAATGCACTTGGAAAAATTCAAATTAGTTTATGAGACTTATTGGAATTTTTATTTAAACATATCATATTTAAACAAAAATATGCACCATCATGCACTATATGGGAAGAATATTGACATAGATGAGGAAGATGGATTTGTTGAATCTTATTGTCATGCATGGAGAATTCAATTGTCATGCAGGATTGTCTGGTCGAGGGATTACAGAAATTAAAAATAAAATAATAGCAAGGGATTCTATCTTTTATGTCTTAAACTGCTTTACTCAGTCTAAGCTTGACAGGACTAAATAATGGGATGAATAAATGTATCTAGGGGACATAAAAATAGATGTTCATTTTGTTAATGACAGTGTGATTCTCAGTTTTAAATAGTAAATTAATTTGAATTTTTTGTTATTTAGTTTTTAAAACCATTTAAGAATACAGATAAATCATAATACCTTATATACCTTTGCTTTGTAGTCATGCAACACTGAAATCAAATGCCATTTGTATTTCATAATTTGTTCTGTCATATACTAGCTAATTGATTTAAATTTCACTATAATCACCTGTAAAAAATAGAAAATTTTTTTCACATAAGATTGATATATAAACAAACACATACTGAAACCTTATCTGAACATGCATTTTTAGTATCTCATAAATGAGCATTTGTTTCATGTTTAGATGCAGATTTAAACAGAGAATTCTCATCTGAGGAATCTCTAATGGCTGAGAAACAATCAAAATTTTAACATCTTTAGCCATCAGGGAAATGCAAATCAAAGCAACTCTGAGATTCCATCTTTCACTTGTCAGAATGCCTACGATCAAAACGCAAGTGACAGCTGATGATGGAGAGGATATAGAGTAAGGGAAACACTATTCCAATGCTGGTGGATGTGCAAACTTGTACAGTCACTTTAGAAATAACTCAATAGGAGTTCCTCAGAAGATTCTAAATCAATCTATCTCCAGACCTAGAATATTATTCTTGAGAATATGACCAAAGAATCCTCTCCTGTACCACAGGGACATTTGTTCAACTATGCTCATAGCAGCTTTACTCATAAAAGCTGGAACCTGGAAACAACTTTGATTTCTCTCAGCTGAAGAATAGACACAGAAAATGTGTTATATTTATACATGGAGTATTAATCAGCTGTTAAAATTAATGACAACATGAAATTACCTGGCAAATGTATGGAACAAGAAAAGATCATTCTGAGTGAGGTGACCCAGACCCAAATGAAAGGCATGTATTTATTCACTTATAATTTGATATTAGCTGCCAAGTAAAGAATAACCATGTTAAAATCCACAGACCCAGAGAAGCTAATTAACAAGGAGGGTATAAGGGGTGATGCATGAATCTCATTGTGAAGAGAAAATAGTATATATGTTGCCACTGAATAGGACGATGGGACTGCATAGAGGGTTGGGAGCAAAAATGATAAGGCAAGAGGAGGATGGTGGGAAAGAGTACTATGAGAGACAACTGGAATCTTAATGGGGGAGCATTGCTGGGAGGAGCTAGAAACCTACCTAGTACAATGGAAACTTCCAGGAATCTATGAGGGGGACCCTAGGTAGCTAAACACCTACCAAAGGGGATACAGAGTCTAAACTTGCTATATCCTGCAACCAGACATGTATTTGATTTTTTTCTTTTACTTTTTCTTCTCAGTTGCTGAACATAAATTTAGGCACTATGCTTGGAATGAATAAAAATTGTATCAGATACTTGGATTTCCAGATTTTATGACCTTTATGTAACCAGGTTTTGCAGTAAGTTCTCATTTGTATGTTTTAAATAACATTGACAGTTCAAACTCCTTTCCTTATATTCTTATTTTACTGTTTATAACTATTTATGCTGATGATTTTAATGTCTGTGATGATAGAGAACAAGTACAATTATCTGTATATAATTAGGATTAGATAGGTTTGGAACAAACAAATAATCATTGAACCCTCATCACACTAGAAGTCATTCAGTTATAGTATTTAAGAAAGTCATGTAAATGTTATAAATCATACTTTCAGATGTTTCTGCATTTTTTTCATGCTAGAATGAAAATGTGAACCTTTAGTCCATTTCCAGCATCTATTTTTAAAAGCCACTGACAGACTCAAAGACGTAACATTATTCTCAGAGTAGAATATACAGATTACCAAGATGGTTTCTGTAACTGCTCAGTTCCTGAAATCATTTCCAGTAAGTAATTTTAATTTGCTACCTCCCTTTTTAGGCAAACAGAATCATTCACCTACCAAGGGGAAAAAGCAGTCCACATTCTATTATATGTGTTCATGAACATGTTAAACTATATGACAAAATAGACTTTGCAATGTAACTATAATAAATAACTTGAAGAAAAATAATCTGATTAACAAGAGGGCACATAATTACTATATGCTTATAACAGAAGACGGAGGTAAAAAAATTAGAGCATATCAGAAGAGCAGAATGAGAGTGTTATACCCATGAACCAATAAATTCAGACATCCTTTAAGACAAGAAACAGCTTGTTTCAGGAGTTTATACAAGAAAGAAAATGTACCCCTATTGATTTCTTGTTTTTAGCCCCATAAAATCAACATTCATACTACTGAATTCTAGAGTTTAATTTTTAAAACAAATGCATAATATTTATTAACAGCAATAGACACAAAGACGAATGAAAAACAGTGCTGGCATGTGTCACTACCTTTCTCCTTAAACCTTTTTCCCATCAGATGCCTCCTAATTATAGTTGATACCACATAAGTTCTGAGAAGACTTTCACTCCAAAGTTGTTATGGCAATTATCATGGCAAATTTTCTCAAAGGCAAACCTAGAAGTATGCTCTATTAATTTACTAGTCATCTAACTCTAAATCTAATAAGGTTGACTATCAAGATGAAATATCATTATACTTTGTCGTACCCATTTCAACAAGCAATGTGGAACAAATATCTTTGTAAATTCAGACCATTTTTATTGTGAAATAAACAACATTTTAAATTAAACACAATCACCATAAATTATAAGGGGAGATGTGAAATTAAGAAAGACTTACATAGATATAATCTACATGGGAAGTAGAAAAATACAAGCTTTCCTGTGTGAATTGGGAGCATGGGGAGCTTGTGGGAGGGTTTAAGGGGAGAAGCGAGAGGCAGGGAGGGGAGCAGAGAAAAATATAGAGCTCAATAAAATTCAATAAAAATAAAAGAGCTGTACATTGATCCATCAAAAGTTCACAACTTGATGCAGTTGGGGTTCACTGCCCAGGAAATCCGGCTCAGCCTGAGGGCTAGTGATGGAATAGAGTAACTGGCCCAAATGAGGAGAAGGAAAAGTGGAGACGCCCCCTGGAAAACATCAACTCTTTGAAAGGAATGGGCACATTCCCATTCCACACATGCCGTCAAACAGGCCCTTCTCCAGGCCAGAGGCAACTTGGATGATGCCCTGAAGATTCTCCTCAGTAACCTCCACATGTGGTGGTTATAGGACTCAGACCCTGAAAACAACAGCCGTCCAGTAAGTCTTTCCCAGGAAAGAATCGACCAACTGGTGTACATGGGTTTCCACATAGTGGTGGTTGAAGCTGCACTAAGGGTGTCTGAAGACAATGTCCAGGTGGCAGCTCAGACACTTGCACACGATGGAGGAAGCCTTCCTCCAGACCTGCAGTTCCCAGGAGAGAACTCCTCCTCCACACCATTCACATCCCTGTCTGACTCTGCAGAGACCTCTAGTGCTTTAACAAGGAGACAGAGGCTTTCAAAGAAATCCTGGAGGACATTCCAGGGCATGAGGAAGACTACCTGGATTCAAGTCTGGAGGATGAGGAAATCATTATTGCCGGGTACTTGTTCTACAGAGAAAGTATGGGGTCTGCTGAAAAGAACAACTGAACAGAAATAAGTGCTACATTTCTGCCTAAAAATTCTGTCAATGTGAATGGTCAAGTGCAGCTCTTCTTTGCATTCCTCTTGCTTTTCAACGATTTTGTTCCTAGTAGACATTTTTCTCAGGTACAGGGACCTAGTATAGTGAAGAGAGTATTTGTTGGGAAGAGATGGTATAGAAAGGGGATTCCCTGACTCTGCTCTTACCCTTCTGCCTCCAGGTCTGCATCTCTAACCCTGTCATTGTCAGTTTTCCATCAGAACTGGAAAGCAGGCTTTCCAATGGAGGCAGTGTGGTCTACAGAGAGATGGGAAATCTGTCTCCTGTCTGCTTCTCAGCTAGGCCTCCTGTGCACTTTTCCTCCTATCCTGCTGCTGAAAATTCCCTCCTCGACCACTGACTCTGCTGCGAAAAGCTTACCTCAGCCCTTGCTCACCCTGTCTCACCCCTTGACTCTTCATTGCAAGTGCTGTGGAAACTTGAATGAGATACAGGCAACAATCCCATACCAAATGGTGGCAGATACCTTGATCTTGAAATATCAATGTTTATGCTCTTAGATCAGGAAAATCTATACTTAAAATTCAAGGTTGCAAATCAGAGTTTCTATAAATTTTAAATTCCTCATACAAAGTGAAAGACTTTTACTAAATTGAAGTTTTAAATGCTGACCAAAACAATTTATTTTTAGTTTACATTCCTAGATTACTGTCATAGAAAACTCACTGATAGCTAGAAGAACTCTGAGAATAAGATGTGCTTTCTCAAGTCTCTTGTTGGGTTTTTCTATAGCTGGGTCACAGGACTGTTACTAGAAGGGCCTGTGAGCCTTTGGTTGGTTCTTCCTAGGTATGGATCAAATGGGTAGCCTTCTGTCACCCAGGGCATGGCAGCAGCCTGTGTGGAGTGGGTCAAGTGCCACTGTGTCCCTGAGACCCTACGGTCTCAGTTCACCTGAAGCCTTGACTGAAGACTAGGCTAAATAAGTAGAATTTTTTCTTGTTTTATTTAGTTAAATATATTTATTGTGTGGGAAGTGGGGAAAACATGTCATAGCACAAGACTGGGGATTCAGAAGGCAACATGTGGGAATTTGTTCTTTCCACCATGTGGGTACCAGGGATTGAACTTAGGTTGTCAGGCTTGGCGGCAAGCCCCTCTCCTTAATGAGTAATCTTGTTGGCCCCCTTATTATTCTTTGGAAGTAGATGATGCTGATGGAAATAAACATGGATAATGCAGTTGAAAAAAAAAAGTAAGTGAACAAAATTTAAAACTCAGCCCACAGTCTATAGTGACAAATGCTGAACTGAAAACTTGAAGTTAAAGAAGGGTTTTAGAAATAAGCAAAGACCATGTATCTGTTTAATATAGTAATGAACGAAGAGCACATTCATAATCTAAATTTAAGTAGCTATAGACAGGCAGCAATAAATTAGTCATTTCAGGAAATTTAGATGATATTAAGATTTAGAAAATTTAGTAGAATTTAGCAAAACTAAATTTCTTAGATGCTAACATGTTTGATAGTCTTGGTATGTTCCATCATGAGAAAAGGGAACAGTGTGACTAGAACAGAAAGACGAAGTAAAATCAATGTACATGAGAAAATAGAAGAGATGGAAAACCCATTAAGGCTTTCTGAACATTACAACTATTCCATAATTATTCTGAGTATGATTGTAATATCCTGGAAAATTATACACATCAATGCTCATGTTTTACTCTACATGATAAATAAATAGAAAATAGAACCATAGTAAGTTCCTAATCTATTAGGAAACTATTGTAATAATCCTGGAGAGATACAGTGGCATCTAATATCAGAAAGGATATACTACAGTTAGTCAATACTGGATGGTTAAGCCACCAGTTGTTCTGAGAGGGTAGGATGTGTGCCTTTGATAAAGGAGTACAGTTGAAAATGATATTAAGATTTTTTTAAAGTTCAATTGATATGGTAACGCTCAGAAATATGTGTGGAGAACAGGAAATTTGAGTTGACCTTTGGGCATGTTAATTTAGAAAAGTATGTAAGAACATTAAAGTCATTGAAAAAATGAGCCCTGGGAATCTACAATTTTAGAGGTTAGAAAAATTCAGTAAGGATATTGAGAATAATTAGCTTTAAGGTTAAAGAGATAAGGTCAAGAAAGCCATATAAAACAAAAAAAACCCTATAATATAGGTCTGATAGATTCGTTGAAATGCTGGAAATAGTTCAATTGAAATTTTAACCTTGTAAATAATAAGAGAATATGGCCAGTGAGTATTAAATTTAACAACTATACCTTCATGTTCTGATTATATAGTATAAAGTATTTTTTCATTGGGTTATCAAAACATCTCATTGATTTCTAATAGTATCGAACCTTATTTTGTTTTGAATAACTGAAACAAGAAGGCATGATGCAAAAAGGGGTTAATTTTTAATATTACATATTCTATTAAATATACTAAAACAATAAACACTTTTCTTGGTATAAACTGTATTTTTAAAACCAAGCCATTAAATATTTTTATTTTATTATTCTATTTATATGTATCTCTCCAGTATATAGCTAGAAGTTTCAACACACATACCATGTAAATATGCTCTATTTGCTAATGTCACATTAGCAAATGGAAGGATCAGATGAGATAAAATCCTCAAAAGTTTGTTACCTATATTTTCATTCATATAAAACAAAATGAAGTGAAAGCAAAATGTTTATTGATTAGGACACTAGTGTAACAAAGAATTAATAGTATATGAAATAACACAAATTCTAGGAACAGATGATTAGAGAATATTATCATTTAAAAAATATATTTAGCTTCATTTATAATGGTAATGAATAATGTTCCTACCCACATTTTATAAAATGCTTAACCACTGGAGTAGTTTAGAAACTAAAATATTTCATAAAATGTATGCTTAATCATATATAATTGTGTTTTATATATAATTGAATGTTGTGATACATTCCTTAAACTGCTTAGTGAAAACATCTCATGTTGGGAAATATCTGTGCATACTAAAATAGTTCTTCCCAACTCTTGTTAAATCATAAAGAAAGTCAATACTACAAAAATTACTTAATTAGATATAAAATATAGAAAGTTTGAAACAAAGGTCTTGTGAATACAGTTCACAAGACATCATAAACTTAGGATGAGTGTTAAACAATTTAAATGATCAATTTAAAGATTATAGATTATAAATTTCAGTATAGACGTTTTCCAAATTGCCAGAATTCATTGAAGCTTTGCCAATTTCAAAATTTTGAAGTTATTTATATAATTAAGACAGTACTTTAAAAAATCATAGAATGATACATTAAAATTGAAGTTTTAATTCTTGACACCTCTGAAACTATATAATAATTTTGCTCTACTGTGGAAGTAAAAGTAATGATACAAAAACAATAAGCATAACTTGGACAATAGTAGCCAGATCAGTTTACTCAATATTATTCACTCTTCTACATTCATAACAAGCTACAAAATTCAGGTATGATTCTTTCACAATTTGTTATAATGAAAATCAAAAAGTAGATTTAATTGCAGCACTGAATTAAGCATTTTCATTCTATTTAGTGTTCCTACTTTTCACAAAACAGATTTCAAAATGATTCTGTCAAAAACTGTGCTTCTGAACTTGAGAATTGCTGTTTTTAAAATAAAGGATGAAGAAATGAAAGGCAGGTCGTCAAGTCACTCATTCATCCAAGGCTTATGACACTTCTCAAAAACAAATGAAGTCTCCATGAAGGGAAAGTTATGAATCAAAAGCAAGTGATATTAATATTGACTAATAACTAAACCAAAACAAATCACTGAGTACTGTCAAAAAATATCAACAAAAATCTGCATTTTGTGTATGCACGTGATAATATGAATAATTAATAATTTACTAAATGATATGCATATAAAATATAAATAACTATACACATTGGAAATGCGTATATAATCAAAACCAAAAATGAGAATTCAATGATTGTCATAGAATACAATCCTTACACACAATTTTAAATCACCTATCAAAAGTGGTTCTTCTAAACTATTGTAGATTTTGAGGTTTTTTTTAAGATTTAGAAACTTAACTAACAAAATAAGTATTAATTTTTGCAAGTTCTAGTACTTTCAAATTTTATATGGGCAAAAAGACAAATTGAAAAAATATATTGCTAAATCAAGACGAACATATAAATGGCCCCATCATTCAGCTGATATGACTTTTTCCTACCTACTGAGAAACGGGCCTGCTTATTTCTGTGAAGACATTATTGAAAATTTTATTTTTGATTCTGGTTTGATAGCTTTTTTGTGATAGAGTCAAAATGGGTTACTCTGCTGAGGTCTTAATGTCTGTCATGTAATAACTCATTTCTTTTACAAGAACAGCCACAAAGAAAATTAAGCACTAGTCACCATGCTGAAAATTAACTTTGGATTAAGAATCACTGATTTGCTTTTTAAAACTTGAAATACCTTCTATTTATAGTAATAGTATTATCACTAATGCAAAAGGAAGTAAAGGAACCTACTGTAAACATTGGTAGTAGATAGCTGTGAGACTATTAAAGACTATGGCAGAAGCTAAGGAACTATTCAATGATATTCTAATATAATCAATCATACACAACATTTTTCTTTTCTTCTTTGGAAAATGAAGCAGTATTTTGAGAAAGAAATGTGTATTATTTGTATCTGTGCCAAGATTCCTTTGTACAAATGAAGCATTTGGATGTTTTAAATCATGGAATTAACTTATAGGCCATTTGAAATGTAGACAACTGCATATTATTTTATATACAAAGATATGAAGGTTGAAGCACTTGGATATCTTTAATCATTGAATTAACTTATAGGCTATTTAAATTGTAGAACTGCATGTGATATTATGTACAAAATATGAAGGTTAATTTTTAAAATGGATATACATTCTTAAATTTGAACTGAATTTCATTCTGGAAATAATATCACCACAACATTGTACACAGAATGAATATATAAACTGACAGATATTGGAGAAAAAGAATAATGTTGAACTTGGAAGATTAATGAAGATTTACTTTTGAAACTCAGCACATTTCCTGAAAATATCTACAAGCCTGTGATTTATCTAATCCATTAAGTCCTGTGGCATTTTCAGTAGGATCTTAATGTCATAGTCAAATCCATTACAATGAACAATAAGCATCAAATAAAAAGAATCTCTAACATTACTCATTTTTGTTAAGACTCAATCTGAGGAGTCAATTACTTTGATGAATTCTAAATTTCTAGAAAGGTAAGTAATATGCAATAAAGAATCATACGTCAATGTGGTTGCTCATTTTGTTTTATTCTTCTAAGCTTCATATGTGAAATGATGAGAAAAAAGAACAAGCATTCTTGTTTAATTCTCTTATTTTTCCCTCATTCTCCTTTTCTGATATTACTCTGATTTTTAATGGAGAATTTCTAATATTTTTTTCAAAATGACTGAACCAGTCAGGATCATTTAGAATTATAGAGTAGAAAGTTCATATACTGGAGATACTGTCATATCACAAAGTTCAACCTCTTCATCTAGGGAATGCATCCACAACTTGTGGAAATGGGTTCTTCTCCAGGTGAGAATATCTTCATTAGTCAACCATAAGCTAAACATTTCTTGGAATTTTTAACTAAAATTACCAAGCATTTGAATGCTGTAAGCCTTAGGCTAGTTAGTCACTCACTCAAAACTATAGCTTATACTATGTAACTATTTTGCAAAGCCAGACTTTTTATGTTGAACTTTATAGTAAATTGTGGCAGTTTTTCAAGGAACTGGCAGATTACAATATGTACCTTTCCTCTCCTTGAATGATTAACTGACATTTTAAAAGTTTTGTATGTTTTATATGCTTTTATGGTGGAACTCAATTTCTTTGAATTATTCTGTGGTAGCCAACCATATTTAATAGCTACTGGAAAACTATCATCCTTCAAAGCTTAAGTGCATGGATCTATAATGTTACAATTTTGCACACTTTGTAAAAACAAGAAGCAATTATTCTCTGGACCATAACATTCAGTTTGCATGTTTTTACTGACTACATTAAAGTAGACTCAAAAATGTGTTGTGTCATGTGTTTGAAGGATTACTAAAGCTGCTCTTTTTATATTATGAGCTAAACTTTCTTTTATAATAATTTGGAGAACGATTAACGAAAATTCAGGGACAGAAATTGGGGTTCAACCTGAAGACCAAAAAACCAAAACTCTTGCTTCAAGTTTGTGATTATCTCAGTTCTGTGTCTCTAAATTTTCTTAACTCTTTGCTATTTGATTCTCAAAATGTTCTGTTTCTCACTTACATGCATGTGACTTACTAAAAGCTAAATTTAACATGGTCATAAACACACAGTTCTATGTTTTCCATAAACCTCATTATTAGTTGCATGTACATGGAGTAGTAAGGCTACCTTGATAATTTCCATTCTAGAAGAGTGAAAACTATAGTAAAGCTGTCTAATTACACTCTTTTCCAAATCTTCTAGTAACAATTTTCAATTTCCACACATTTATCTTTCTTGGATATTTTAAAGATAAAAATATGATTTAATGTAGTATTCACAATAATCACCTTTGTCTGTAGACTTTTGGTCTTAAGGACAACTTTTATAATAAAATAACTTGAGGTTATTTTTCAGTGTTTCCTATCAAACGTGTAGTTGACAATTATATTAATATGATCTTTCCCATGATATTTCTGCTTTGAAACTATTTTCATTTTGTCAAAACATATTTTACATTAATTTTTCCTTACTTCCATTTCCAATTGATTCTTAAAGGCTATGATTAAAAATATCTTTAGAAGGCATACATTTTAAAATTGTCAATCAGTCATGCCCAAGAAAAAATGTGCATTGTGCCAATAAGTAAAACAGGAAGGTACTCATATACCATTTTCTCCTTGAATATGTTCCTAGTACATGCTGAGGATAAAAATAATATGTGACATAATCAATTCTGACTGCTTAAATCAAAAAGGATCTTCATGCTATGATTTGACATTATTAACTACTTCCAACAATTTAAAATGTTATAAGGAACATTTATAGGAGTGAGTACAGCAAAAACAGAAATTGAGGATAGGAGGCAGGGTAACAAGACAAGAGGGGAAAACAGGGTGAGAAGAGAAAACAGAAAGATAAAGAGATGCTATTCTCTTCTTTATTCTAGAATATCATACAGTAGGAACTAATTTGTGGTGGAGCAAGCCTTTTGAGTTCTTATCAAATAACTGGATGTCAACCTGTAGGAGAATGAAATTAGACCCTTATCTATCACCATGCACAAAACTCAAGTCCAAATGGATTAAAGACCTCAATATAAATCCGACCACACTGAACCTGATAGAAGAGAAAGTGGGAAGTAGCAAGCAATACATGAGCACCGGAGATCACTTCTTGTGTAAAACCCCAATGGCACAGACAATAAGAGCAACAATGAACAAATGGGACCTTCTGAAACTGAGAAGCTTCTGTAAAGCAAAAGACACAGTCATTAAGACAAAAAGGCATCCTACTGAATAGGAGAAGATCTTCACTAACCTCACATCAGACAAAGGTCTGATCTCCAAAATATACAAACTCAAGAAACTAGACATTAAAATTCTAAATACCCCAGTTAAAAAATGGGGTAATGATCTGAACAGAGAATTCTCAACAGAAGAAGTTCGAATGGCCACAAGATACTCAAGGTCATGTTCAACTTCCTTAGCCATCAGGGAAATGCAAATCAAAACAACTTTGAGATACCATCTTACACCTGTCAGAATGGCTAAAATCAAAAACACCAACGATTGCCTATGCTGGAGAGGATGTGGAGTAAGGGGAACTCTCATCCATTACTGGTGGTAATGCAAACTTGTGCAACCTCTTTGGAAATCTTTGTGGCGGTTTCTCAGGAAATTGGGAATCAACCTACCACAGGATCCAGCAATACCACTCTTGGGAATATACCCAAGAGATGCCCAATCATACTACAAAAGCATTTGTGCAGCTATGTTCATAGCAGCATTATTTGTAATAGCCAGAACCTGGAAACAACCTAGGTGCCCCTCAATGGAAGAATGGATCAAGAAAGTGTGGAATATATACACATTAGAGTACTACTCAGTGGTAAAAAACAATGACATCTTGAATTTTGCATGCAAATGGATGGAAATAGAAAACGCTATCCTGAGTGAGGTAATCCAAACCCCAAAAGACAATTATGGTATGTACTCATTCATTAGTGGTCCCTAACCATAAAACAAAGGACACTAATCTTATAGCTCACAAGCCCAGAGAAGTCAAATAGCAAGGTGAACCCAAAGAAAAACATATATAGATCCTCCTGGAAATTGGAAGCAAACAAGATAGCCAGGCAAAAGGTGGAAGCACGGGGGCGGGGATAGATGTGGGGGTAGGGGAGAGGCTGAAGGAGAAGGGAGAAGGGAAGGACTGGGGAGAGCTTGCGGGATTGGGAGGGTGGAGATGGAGGAAAGGTGGATATTGGAGAAGGGAA
>PVIU01023957.1:7379-26515 GCA_004026605.1 Ondatra zibethicus | reverse complement strand
ATAGCTCACAAGCCCAGAGAAGCCGAATAGCAAGGTGAACCCAAAGAAAGCATATACAGATCCTGCTGGAAGTTGGAAGCAAACAAGATCATCAAGCAAAAGTTGGAAGCCAGGGGGCAGGGATAGAGGTGGGAGGTAGGGGAGCAGGGGAAGGGGAGAGGGGGAAGGAGAAGGGAGAAGGACCGGGGAGAGCTTGGGGGAGTGGGAGGGTGATGATGGAGGAAAGGTGGACATTGGAGAAGGGAATAAGATATCTACATTATAAATAATTTTTAAAAACAATATTAGAATGAAGGAACCTAGATATTCAAATAATCTTTAAAAGATTAATGTGGAAAAATACTTAATGTATTTTAAAATTAAGCAACTGTAGAATTTAAATATTTAGTAAGGAAATATGAACCAAATCATCTAAGAGAGAAATAAATGAAGAATGTATAAGTGGACATCAATAAGTAAATTTGCATGAACAAATTATCTGAATTTCAAAAAGCATATGCATTAGATTTCAAAAAGCATATGCATTAGATTTCAAAAAGCATATGCATTATATTTTATAACTAAATCCATTCTTTAAATATGTAAATTTCATAAAATAATAGTCATACCAATAATATGATTATATAGTTAAGAGAATGATGGAAAAATGATTGCACTACATAGCAAAAGAATCAAAACTCATTGCAAAAGAAGGGAAAAAAAGAGGAGAAAGAGAAACCAGGATGTAGCTGGTCAACTGATGAGTTTGTATCTGGAATCAAACACCAGAAGATATAATATTATTTCAAAGATTATATATTTTAGCTATATCCATCCATATGCAAATAAGACGTTATGTTCACATGAGTGAACACGCATATGGAGTCCAGAAGACAGTATTGAATCTCCTTAAGCTATCAAATTTAACTTTGCTTTGACTTTGATAATTTCTGCTTCTCTTTAGTCAAAGTTTATATTCTACAGTAACAGTGACTTTTTTTTTAAGGACAGAGTTTCGGTTTTTTTTTTTTAATAATAAAAGTCAACAGCCGCATTTTGAAAATAAACTATTTAAATATTAAATTACATAAACATATCTTGCTCAAGCTGTGACAAAATCTTATACTTAATAAAGTCACAGTCAGTCTTAGTTCGGGTTACTATGGCTGTGACCATGACCACGCAAACATTTAATTGGGGTGGCTCATTTGTAGTTTCAGAGTTTCAGTCTGTTATCATCATGATCAGCAGCATAGTGGCATGCGGGCAGAGATGGTACAGGAACTGACACTGCTACATCTTGGTGGAACAGGCAGTGGGCTCAGGGTCACACTGAGGGAGGCCTTATCAAGAGACTTCAAAGTGTCTTCCCACAGTAACACACTTCCTCCAACAGGGCCTTACCTCCCAATTGTGCCACTCCTTTCGGGAGCCATTTTCTTTCACAACACCACCCAGTTCTTCCATCAGTTTAGTTTGAATTAACACTAGTCAATTATAATTGCACAAGTGACATTTTTATTGTGCTCATTTATTTCATGTGAAAATTAATATGTATCTGATTACAAAATTTAAAATCTGAAGAAAGAATAGAAACTTGAGTCAGATATCCATACTTATGTTAAAGGTCTTTGATAACTGGGGAGATATGGAATGATTATTAGATTCACTCTACTCAAAATCTACAAATTGATCAAAAGTATCAATAAATTTATCAATAAAATATTAAAAATAATTAATATCTTCTTACATGCATACATAAAAAACCTTCTGTGATTATATTAGGTAATTAAATTAGAAAGAACATGGAAGATATAAAACAGACTTTTCATTAAAGATGGAAGTTTATAATGTTTTAAAACATACAAGAATATTCATGTTAGTGTTAATGAAAGAATTTATGTTCAGGAAAAGGATAGGAATAAGAGATGCAATAATTTCCACTGAACCTTTCTTGCCATCTGCCATGACAAGTACTATCATTGTACAGCACTGCTTTATGTAAAAATTCTGTGACATTAATAGATTCTTCATCTGTGTCAGGTGAAATCATTGTCAAACTTATCTCTTCTACATGGATCACTGCTACCTTTTTCTAATTTTTCACTGATAAAACGAAGCTGACACCTTCTTTTCTTCATTTGCTTGTCAGAGGAATGGACACAACTAAAATACAGAGGAAAATGTAATGAGTAGAAGCAGGGATAATTTTAGACTCTAAGCGTATAAAAGCAGTGCTTAAGTAAAAGGCTTTTATGAGTACTTTGGTGACTACTGTGGTACAATTGTACCAACAAAGAAATTTGAGTAGTCAGCAGTCTTTTAAGTGACTAAAATAGGTCATAAGGATTAAATGGTTAAAAATCGGGAATATCTGAGACAGTTACATGAGAGATGATCACTAAAAGAATTGATGCAAATGTAAGTGATAAAGAAAAGGAGTGAGGTCTGGTAATAGATAAATGGCCATAGCTCTATTATAGAGGTGCTAATTCATTGTCTTAGAAAGAGAAAGTGCTTTGGTGGCCACTATAACAATAGCCTAAATCTCAAAGCATAAAACATATCATAAGTGTAAAATCTAAAAGAACATATAAAACTCTGATCCTTGCTCTTCAATGAAGTGATGTTAGTGTTATTTAATGTAAGATGCACATGTCCATTATTTTCAAATAGCATTGTTCCCTATAAATTCTGATATATTATTTGAAAGTGGTGTTTGCTAATATGTAAAAACTCAGCTTGAGGTCCACATTTAAGCAATTTGAATAAATTCTACCACTTCAAAATACTAATTCTAGAAATGACTTACATTTTAATAAGAACCAGTTTCCATTTCATTCTCTCATGCTCTGTACCAAGCCCCTGCTCATGTTGGGAAAACACTCCAAACACACAGATGAATTTACTCCTTAGTATTACACTATTATGAAGGGTGTGACAAGTTAGGCATAGACCAACACATTTTGAGAGAGACGTTATAAGAACAATATGGCTCTTTCAGTTGAAATCCCTGTTTCTATTTGGCATATTAGCTCTATTTATATGAATAGTTCTAAATGTATTCACCTCTGTTATGAGCTATACTTTACTACCCAGAATTTAAAGAATCAAGACTTACGTTGTGGTACTCTCTGGGAATAGAGGTCCATGAAAGAAATTATTATGCTTAATAGAATAGGAAATATGCTCGAGTCAAATATGATCTGCATTCTTTATGTGGGATAGTCACAAAGGAAGAAAGCATGAAGACACTGGGAGAAGAGAGTAATCTAAAAGTTTGTGAAGACACTTTTGAGTAAATAATCATATGATACCTGACCTGCTTGACTAGATTTAAAATAAATCTATGTCACTTAAATTGCCCAGTCCCTGGTACTTCCTTATACATCCTGAGCAAACTAATGCAAACCCAGGTAATTTTCTTTAATGATTTCCCCAAATCAGGAATACATCTAGCTCCATTTTATCTTACAAATGAGAGTCCCTACTAATTGCTAATCCAGTAAATACCACTTGCTCTTTTGAGGACAGCATATACTATAATTTCGTCGTTCTTATTGGTCAGGTATTTACTCATAGTCTCTAAAACCTAATTTCTCTCACATCATAATGCAGAAATGAATAAAAATCTGAATTTTAGCAAATGTTGTTATCATTTAACCTTTATGACTGCTTCAATCTATCTAGGAAAAGTCTAAAAACATTACAGAGGAGAGAAAGATACGCCTTACAATTCTTAAACCCATTACAAATAACTCTGTAATCTTCTTCTAATGAATGTATCTTGCCCTTATTGTCTTTGTGATTTTTTGGAGACTTAATATAACTTTTATATGAAAATCACACAAAGTATGAATTTGGCAGCCATTATTTAACACTGAATTTCATTGAATGGCCAGAAGATGTTTATGATGGGCACTATTTTCTGAAAAGTAGGTTTTTCTTTCTTATTTTCTGTTGAAAGTGACAATAGTCTGGATACACTTCTGTCTGTTGGCCATTTGTCAGACACACACTTTGACGAAAATACCACTTGCCAGGGTAGGGGTACAGGAATCAGAAAAATAGAAAAGAAAACGAAGAAGTGAGTAAAAATAATAAAACAGAAAGCATAGGATAGCATCAGGAGGGAGTTCCAGAGAGTACTGAAATCCCTGCATTTAATTTTCCATACACTTTTATGCCCTAATACAGCAGGGGTAAGAAGACAAAAGATGGTTTTAATATGATACAAAGGGCAACTAGAATAGTTGCTTGCTTCAATTCTTTGAAATATCAAGTCATTAGCACTCTGTTGTTTAAGCAGTGAACCCACCCTCACTAGCCAAGTATCCTCCAGGCAGCCACTCCCAAAGTCAAACCTACTATTTCAGAAGAAGGAGTGGAGGTATGCTTGAATTTCCTGACCACTGGTCAGGGTGGAGTGGATCTAGCTGTGTGGGCCATCCTAATGTCAAAAGAACCAAGTAACCACACCCCAGGTCAGGATATATAGGCCTGGCTGTTGTCAACAATTTTGAGCAACCTCAAAACTCTCTGACCTTCAGACAAGGTGGAAAGAGGCTCACATTTTTGGACCTCCACAAATGTCCACAGCATAGTGGTGACTGAAAGACTGATCCTTTGAAGAGGATACATTGTATCTCATTTATACCATGTTTTAATAAGAAATGTTTCCCTTTGTGCTCTTGCCACTGTCTCTATTGGCTTCTCTTATGTACTCCATATTGGAGCTCATCAAACTATTGTACATTAAATATTTAATTTTCTCCAGAAGCATATTTTGGAGCTTTTGACATGATATAATCTTCGTAATGAAAGTCCCATGAGTTAAGTATTTCTACAAAATATTGCCACTATTACTCATTTTATTTGAATAGGAAAATGAGACTTAAATCTATATATAGAATTATCAGTTAAGGATATACATTTGAAATACTAGAATAGTATAAATTAATTTTTGGGTAATGGTATAAACTCTCTTAATGCTAAGGACCTTCAGTTATCTCTCAGATGTGAAGTTATTACCATATCTCAGACTACCTCACAAAAGCCGTAGGGAAACATACATTTGTTCCCATTTATTGTTTATTTACAACATGGAACAAACACTCATTCCATTTACATATATAAAAGCAAGAAATAGAACAAATCAAATAATGATGTTGATGCTTTTGAACATTGGGCTTCTATAACTCATTTATGACCAATGGGAATGATTTTCTTTCCATTTTTAATGTTTTTTTTTACTCAACTTAATTTGTTGAGCACAGGAGAATATCATTGAAAATTTGAGGTCAATAAAAATGATTAGGGCACAAAAACACTCATGAAATATTTATAAGTATTTAAAATAAATGTTATAAAATTTTGAGCTACAGATACAGATACAGATGTTGGTGGATCAACACTGTCTAGTTTGCCTCATAGGATATTCTTCTTTTCAAAGATCCACTACTACAAGAAACATCTCTCTGTAGACTACCATGTATGCTAATGTATACATTGGACTTCTCTGCCTTGTCTGTCAAGCCTGCAAAGCTTCATGTGCAGTTATCACTGACATATTTCCACCAATTACATACTTTGATTTTTCATATTTATTAAGGTATTATTTTCTCAATCCATCATCTGAGGAGCTTCCTTCTGTAGCAAATAGGAACAAATAAAGAGACCTGCAGCTAGATATTTCACAGAATTTAGTGTTTTCATAGGATTTCTGACCATGAGAATGAATGGGCCGCTGATTCCTGTGCCTTCTGTTGGACTCTTTTCCTTCTGTTGGTTTATCTTGTCCAAAGTTGATGTGGTAGTTTTTGCTTCATCTTATTATATTTTATTTTGTCACATTTTTAAAAATGAATGAATGGATGGATAGATGGATGGATGGATGGATGAGAACCTAGTGACTAGGAAAAAGGTTAGCTCCTGAACTGTCACATTTACCTGTTGTGAGTTGAAAAAAACGTGGTCCAATGGACTGACACTAGGTATAAAAACCACTCGAGGAAAGGTAATGACTAATGACATGGCTTATCTCCTGTGAGAACTGATGCTGTACTGGGCTGAATGGGAAGTATAATATAAGATGGGAAAACCATTTAAAGAACAGGCCAAGTGAGTGGAAGGATATAGTTTTGTAGCACAAACTATATAAGACAACACTTCCAGGACTAATAGATAAGATCATTACTCAGGAAAGGTCCAAATCAAAAGCATTAGCCAAGTCAATAACAGAAGGCATTTCAAAAAGATCATGGGCTCTCTAGGCTGGTGAGTTGCAAGACTTTCTAGCTTATTATATTCCATTGTGTAACTTCTATAGTTCAAAGAATATAGTGGTTGTTTACAGAGTGCAATAAAATTTAACATGTAGGTGGCTCCATTCAAGAGAGAAAAGCTACCATAAACTTCTAAACCATACTCAAACTGAAGAAAAGTTCAAACATTTGTTTTTACTCCCAGTAAGGAGTCAAATATTTTTTTTCAGATTAAAAGACTCCTAGGTGTAAATAATTAAAAAATAAATAGAGTTAATTAAATCTCTTCTATATTCCATTTAAACTGAGAAAAATTAAGTGTTATCTAGTTTTAAAACAAGTTAAAATCTTTACATATTCTATGGGAAAGAAGTATTTAGACAATAAAGAGAGCCTCATTAAAACTTTATACATTATTTGTAGAGTCATTGTGAAATAACTACTTTTCCTGTTTTTAAAAATTATTATACTGGTAAAGCAATAACATATCAAATATATTGCAAGGCAAGCTCTCCAAAGTGGTGAAAGTGATATCATCATATGTAAAGTCAATTTACCCAGAAGAATTAAAACCATGACCTTCCCAGAAAAAAAAAAAAAAAGTATGTACTGCCCATTCCTTGGCAAGAACCACAGGCACGTATTTCCTTTCAGTGGTTTCTGTGTCAAAACTGAGTAACTTTAATCATCAAGAAAATTATGATTCAACTGTTTTATAATGATGTTAAGCCAATAACTGTTTTATACTCTTCTTCTCAGATGGATTGTTTGAAAACTGTTTTCTATCAGATCATATTTTCTTTTCTTTCTTTCTTTTTCTTTTTTTTTTTTTTTTTGTTTTTCGAGACAGGGTTTCTCTGTAGCTTTGGAGCCTGTCCTGGAACTAACTCTGTAGACCAGGCTGGTCTTGAACTCACAGAGATCCGCCTGCCTCTGCCTCCCAAGTGCTGGGATTAAAGTCGTGCGCCACCACCTCCCGGCTAGATTATATTTTCATATCTGTCATTTTATAACACTGCAAAGACGTTACAGATATTCAATTTTAGAATTCCTTTTTCCTTTCTTTTCTTTCTTTCTTTCTTTTTTTTCTTTCTTCTGTTTTTCTTTGACTTCTCTACTCCCTTCTCTCATACCTCTTCTTCTCCTTCTGGACCTCATTTTCTCTGCTATCTCCCCTTCACTTTCATGTCCTAAATTTGTATGTGTGCCCTTTTTTTTTTCCTAACCGTGTTTGGTTATTTATTGGAGAAACTGACCATACATGCCATAAAAATAAATAAATAAATAAATAAATAAATAAATAAATAAATAAATAAAAAGAAAGAAAGGCTTTCCCCCTTCCAATAACTGCTATTGTAAAAAGCTCTCAGAGAAGGGTGGGGTCTCATTGATCCTTCTCCAACCCATGAGAAAATAGTAAGGAAACAAATTTTTGTAGATTGCAGTGAGTTCATTAAAACAATTGCTTTGCAATATCTTTGGGGATCAAAATGAGTGATTTTCATAAACTAGGTAAGGTCTCTTTAATTTATCTTTATACAGAGCTTGAATCATAGTTCTTATAACATATAACTTACATCAGCAGTAGATTCAAGGCTTCTAGACTAGAACTTCTGATTTACATAGTTTAGCAGTATTTTGCAGCTAATTTCTTCCCTCTAGGGAAACTATTTTTCTTGTTTGTTTATTTTCTGTTTGTTTTATTTTACTTTGCTTCAATTCTTCCCCAAAAGTTTTATGTTCAAATTCGTGTAACAAATTTCACTTCTTACAAACTCACCACTGTTTTATGTACTTACGAAACCCATAAACTGGTCACAGTCATGTATTCTTTTCCAAGTGTAAACACAATCTCTCTGGACTACCTATGTATTATTATTATTTTCTTTAAATTGTTTATTCCAACTATAAAGAAATTTTCCTTATTCCTTTCTTTACTTACTTCTTTATGGTGACATTTATAACATTATCTTTGACTTTTTTTCTGGTTTGTCTGTTTCTTTTGATCTCCAAGTACAATGATCAAAAGTTTAGTAAGATAAATGCAGGCAATGTTAGAGTAGACAGTTGAGCATGCATGAGCAGGAGGGAGGATAGTTTCATTCTAAAACATCTTCACCAGGTAGCCAGGAAGTTAGATTGAGCAGACTAAGAAAGCTACAGTTGTATCTTGACAATTGTGACTCTGATGGATAAAATGCTCATAAATCAGCCTGTTTCAATATGTCTCTTGAGTATATTGTAGCTTCCTTGTCTTTGGCTTGCTAAATAAACTTCTGATTAAACTGTCTATGTCTCTGCCCTGTGTCTTTCTTTTGGGAAGACAAGAATGAAAGACATAACCTTTCCCCAGTAGCACAACACATAAATGGCAAGCATGTCAAAATTTGGAAACCACAGCTGGGAAACTGGAAAGGCGATACTTTATTTTGATATGTGTATCATGGAATTTTTCTTGTTTCTAAGATTTTTGGGTTTTCTTCGCCTTCTTTTGTTATTTTAGGTGGGTTTCACTATGCAGCTTAGACTGGCCTCGAACTTGCAAGCTTCCTTTCTTACCTAGTTTTTAAAGTAAAGATGTACACTTTTATTTTGGCTTTGTATTAATTTTTTATCAAGTATATATTTCTTAAAATTGGAAACTCTACTAGAGTCTTTCATAGGATTGAGCCCCCAAGGTGCAGGTGAAGAGCAGAAGGTGGGAGAAGATGAGTTAGGAAGTTAGGACCGTGAGGGGCTGGTCCACCTACTGAGACAGTGTGCCTGAACTAATGGGAGCACACCAATCCACCTGGACTGGGACTGAATGAGCATAAGGTTCTACATCCTTTAAGAATTCTTCAGGAGTCTGATCAAAGAGAGAAAGGAGGGATTACACAAGCAAGTGGGGTCAAGATCATGACTGAGCAATAAACACAGACAGCTGCCCTGAACTCCTGGGAGCTCATGGACTCTAGAAAGCTTGGCAGTCTGCATGGGACCAAACTAGCCCCTCTGCATGTGGGTAATAGTTGTATAGCTTGATCTGTTTGAGGAGACCCTGGCAGTGGGACCAGGGTCTATCCCTGGTACATGAGCTGGCTTTTTGGACCCTGTTCCCTATGATGGGATGTCTTGCTTATCTTTGATGCATGGGGCAGGGGTTTGGTCTTGCCTCGACTTAATGTGACAGGCTTGTTTACTCCCTATGCAAGGCCTTACTCTCTGAGGATTGGATGGGGGATAGGCAGTGAGAAGAATGGAGAGCAGGAGAGGGGGAGTAAGGCTAAATTGTGATTGGTATGTAAAATTAATAAAAAGATTAAAATAAAAAAGAATTCTAAATAAATGCTTCTGTACTATTGTAAAGATGAATACAGAAAACATTTTGTCTTCCTGTGATTATACAGTGTGCAGAGTAAAGATAGAAGTCAAGTCCTTCATGTGTAGTTCCTTTACTACCAGACCTTCTCTGTTGTTAGTACATAATTTTCACACTACCAATAAAATTTCATAATTAAACCATGCCATTCATATATTTCCTGCTCATTTGTCTTGGACCTACATATTGTTCTTTTCCATTGACCTTGGAGTTCATAGATCATAAGCATCTATAAACAAGATTCAATTCTGCATACTACAAACTTCCATTGATTTAGATGATTCAAAGTGAATGTTTATTCATTTATTTTTGCTACAACAGCAGCCCATCAACAGTAACACTCTTATCCTGGAGGACAAATCATAGTTTATTATCTTCATAAAAACTTAGGACTCATAAGTTAATCCTTTGGCTTTCTTGTGTCCAAAGATTTAAAGACCTATTCTTAAGTTATTGAATCTCATAATTGTACATATAGAAGACATTTAGAATGCCTACATTTTGCAGCTCTGAAACTATTAACCTTATATATCTTACTTTTAATCTTTAGAGTTATGTTTTGTATCCACCATGAAATTCAGTTCATAGAATAGGCTAGCTTTATTTTTACTCCTTTACATGATGTCCACATTTCTTTTCTTTTATTCACACAAGGATATATAGCTTTATTTATTCCTTTAGAAAGCAAATGCTCTCACCTTTCTTTGATAAAAGTGCCACTTGATTAACTTTGATTAATATAGAGCTAGACACAGATATTTTCCCCAGATTTCACAAAACGCAAGTGCTATACTTGAAATCAATGGCCATGAAACTTTAGAGTGCTTTTGCTGCTACCTGGAAACTCTAATGCTATGTCCTAAGTAAGAAAGTTTCACTCTGCTCTCATACTTCTAATATTTCTCTGTTATCTCAGGGCTAACACTACCTTTGCTTATTTAGTTTACAATAGAAGGATACAATTATAAAATGTTGGCAATTTTCTGGGATTCAAGATCAATATCCCAGCAGACATCAATTCACAATTAATGTCTACTGGAATAGAGAAAGCCTTTAAGGTTTAGCTACTGCTAGGTAGATCACTCTTCAGTGAAAGTCCTATATCTAAGAGAACATTGGTAGTACAAACTGTATTTCATGGTTTTGATATTTTTTAAAGGAGTTGCTGTGACTGTGCAGAGCAGACCAAGAGGAAAGTGTAAATCCCTTGAGACTGAACCATGACAAATGGTGCCCCGACATATGGGGCCCCAATAGACACCCCTCAAAGCAGGACTCACGACAGATAACACATGGATGAGTAGGCAGCGGTACAGGAGAAAAAGCATGGAGGACCCACATGGTAAATAGTAGATTGCAGGTGTAGAAATGATATTTGAGCACTCAAAATTAGAGAGTAACAGATAATAAAGGTAAAACACAATGGATAAAATATCAGGAGTAAAAATCTGTAAATAAATAATTGTCGATATAGGGCAAGAAATGAAAAGATAGCTGTCTGTATATTTGCTTGGATATATTTTGATAGTCGGAGGAACTGGTGTGGATCAGAAACAAATGCAGAGATTTATAGAGTTTGCTGATACTGCAAATATTCTCCTCTGTCTCCCACACTGGAGATATAGCCACAGGCTCTGGACTGCTACGGACTCAGAGAGGTCAAGCTGCAGCCCCATCCATGATCTAGTTAAGACAACCTGCTGGTGCTGTAGCCTCAGAGCCACAGAGTCTGCTGCTGCTTAGCAGTTGGGGGAATGAAGGGAGCATGGGATGCATGAACTGTCTATGGCGTGGATCGCATGGTGGCCTCCCATGCACAGGCACTGTAGTCAGTGCCTTCCAAGTTTGCAAGCCACTGCCACCAACACTTGCCTACAGTGTGAACACCAAGGCTTGGAGCTGCAGCTGCGGGAGTAGTCCCAGTCAGTCTCTGGTCTGTGGCAGAAATGCAAGGCTGCAGAGAGTGCAGCTGCATGCCATGTGACCCAACAGACAGTTGCAATCTGAGGTCCCAGGTTTCCTGCAGGAAGGCCAAGTGGCAGAGAATGCAGCTAAATGTCCTAGCCTAGTAGACATCTGTGGGAGAAAGCACAGCTCTCTCCCACCCAAGCAAGCATCTGCGAAAATGTAAATGAACAAGTTATTATATGTCAGCTAGTGATACTTGCAGCAACTTGGATTAAAAAAAATAGTTTACAAACTTTAAATCATTCCAAAAGTTATTTCGGAGATATCCGATGGCTATGTTCTTTATTGTTGTTTATAGGAGATCTTCAGTACCTCAGTGAAATTATTAAGGGGACTAATAATGCTAATTCCACTAAGAAGCAGACAGAAACGAATAAACAAATTACTGGCTCTAATAAAGCATACAATTAATGTGCCCGTAGAGTTTGAAAACACAGCTTTAAAAAAATGGGAGAATTATACCCTTAGTCTGTTATGGAAATGAACCGATCCTGGTTTGATCTGGGGTCGAAGGTGTGTTGTGCTTTTCCTCACAGGAAGAAACTGCCTGCAGAACAGAGGAGAGCCAGCCCTGGCGACACTGTAGCTGCTGCCCCACAGAAGAGGTGGAGTGAGAACCTGTGATCCAGACCTTCATCTCATCAGTCTGCAGTCTGAGAAAGGAAGGAAGATCACCGTGCTGATTGGTGGCTCCTAGTTTCTTGGGGGACCTACTGCACAAATTTCTAGACCTCAGTGTGTCTTGTTTACTTAGCAGCTCAAAAACACTGACTAAATGTTTGGTAGTTTATCCATACTCTATATTGGAACCTCAATTTTCCCTTCTTGGAAAAAGGATTTTTTATGGAAATAAAGGGTTATTGAAGTCCTTCAGAAATGAGGAGGAATAGCCTAAGATTATTTGCTGCTGCTAAGAGACTGGGAGAGTTCAGGCTTTTCTTTGAAATGTAAAAGCAGCAATGAAGATGGACTACAGAAGGAAAAGAATCAGAGCTCACCAATCACAGAAACCTTTTCTTGTCTTTGATTAGTATGGATTTAAGACAATTGTGATTTGACAAATTGTGTGTTTATGATTAATTTCTATGCTAGAATTATGCTATTGACCTGTTAATGTTTGTAACTTCTTTAGTTTGTTATGAAGATGTTACAATTATAAAAAGGTTAGAGATTGACTGAGAGAATTTTGACATTGCCAATGAGTTCTTAGATTTCATATTTTAAAAGGTCAAGTTTGGATTTTGATTGTAGCTAAAAACTGTTAAAGACATCTTAGAACAATTTTAAAAGGCAATCTCACCTCTGGTAATTCTCTAATCCTTTATTATGAGACCTTGTAGCTATAAGAGTATAGATATATACAAAGCATTATCTGCTTGCCTATCATTATCTAGTTTTTGGTTAACTTTCTTGACAGAAAATTGGCTCAGAGGTACACAGAGCCCAGAGATTCATTCTCCCTTAACCTTTTTATTTATAGAGGCTGGTAGGTAATGAAGGATCTTTCTCCCCCAGGCATCTAAGACAATAGCATACATGACAGAATGTATGTATTGATGATGGATAGGTCTGGAGAATGAGAAAGGACCCCTAAGAAAGGCATAGTCATCTCTCCTGTAGCAGAAGCACACCACAGGCTTTATTAAATAAATAAAAGAGGAAGGAATTTCCAGGGCCCACATATGTAAACGCATCACACCTTAACTAAAGGTCAGAGAGTTTGAGCTTATTCTTGCTCTCTCAAAGTTGTTGACAATTGATGTGTGATGCCCCTCTGTATGCTGTGAATACCATTGGTTAATAAATAAAACATTCTTGGGCCTGCACAAGTAATAGTACTAGGCAGGGAAAACTAAAATGAATGCTGGAAGAAAGAGGGGAGGAGTAGGAGAAGTCATGTAGCTCTGCCGGACACAGATGCCGGAACTTTACCCGGTAAGCCACAGCATCGTGGCAATACGCAGATTAATAGAAATGGATTAAGTTAAGATGTAAGAGTTAGCAAATAAGAGGCTAGAGCTAATGGGCCAAGCATGATTTAAATAATATGGATTCTGTGTGATGATTTCGGGGCTGAGCATCAGTGAACCATCAAGTGGCCCATTACAACAAATTGGCACAAACGTGGCTGACTAAAATCTACTTAAAGCCTGAGAGAGTTTGATAAGAAATTTTATAGGACAGACTCAGATATAAAAGACCGCTAAATGGGACACAGTATTGGATAAATATACATAGGCTTGGGAGAGATAGGAAAAAGAATATAGACAGATATAAAAAGAAGTAAATGGTTTAGAAAAAAAAGGTAAAGTCTTCAAAGAGACAGAGTACAGGCAGTCATAGATTAAAGGAGTAAAGATAATAAAATAAATATTAAGAATTAATAGATAAAAAATAATAAGCCACGTAAAGATGTAATATACACAGAGAGTCTGGGTTATGTATACTATTATATTTTCTTTGAATTTTTTGACTGCAGAGAGATATTTGAATCTGGAGACTGCTAAGCTAAGCCAACATGTATGATTTAAAGATATCTTGACTTCAGAATTTGAGTCTAAGTACATGTTTCTTTGGAAAAGAGGTTCTTTTGTTTCCACAGAGGATGAAAATCCATGGATTCATTTCAGGCTAATGTGGTTTGATGGAAAAAGACTCCCCAAAAGGTCTCTATGAACACCCCCAAAATTACTTTGTCCAATAAACAGCAGGAAGTATTTTGGAGAAGAACTACAATCATATCCCTAAATGATTTGTTTATAAATGTTTGTTTACATTTAAAATGGGATATGGTATAGACATTTGCATTGGTATAGATCTTGCTCTATTGATACAAATTTAGGCTCAATTTTGTCATATGTATATTTGTGCAGCTCATTTAAAAATGTACTGTATAATTAAGGAATATAGGTTAACAGAGAGTCATCTATAATAGTCAAGCTTTTAGTCATGTTAGTTAGATTGTCTAGATGTACAGAGATATATTTCAGATAGATAGGTATTCTTCAACAATTTCAAAGAGCTACAGAATATGGCATTTAAAATGTTTTGATAACTTAGGACTTATCACGACAATGAGATTCATCTGCTCCTGGCAGCACCAGTTACGTCAAGAGGATGATGGGCATCAAAGAGGTTCCTTATGGAGTTGATTAGCCATTTGTGCAAGAAACTGCTCTTGCCTGCACTGCTTGATGAACTGAACATGCCATACTCACAGAGAAATGGCTGCTGGAGTTGCCTAAACTAGGTGAGACAGTCCTTCAGTGTTCCTGCTACATAAAAGAGTCTGCAGACATTCTGAAGGACACAGAAAAAAGTGACTGATAAACTGCCAATATAGGCAGAACTGTCTTTGAAATTTTCTGCTTCGTCGAAAAGTTTGTTGGACACTATGGGCCTGTAGGCTGAAGATGGATGCCCCAATTGTACAGAAGAACTTTGGGTGACTGTCCAGGCAGTAAGATGTCTCTGTCAACTCTAGCAGTAAGATGTCTCTGTCAACTCTAGAATTTTGGAAGTTGCTTACAATACACTTCCTGTTTACTTAGATAATATTATATCCTTCTGAAGTCTTTGATGGTGTTGAAGAGTTTATAATGATAGTTATAGTTTTCCTTAGTTATGATAAAAGATGAAGTAGATATAAATATTATAACTTCAATTCTTGCTTTATACTTGTTTTGTTGTAAGTAATTTTTCTATGTTAAAGTTAAAACCTTCCTTCTTATTTAAACAGAAGAGGGAAGATGATGTGGGATTAGCCCCTTTATGCTATGAATACCATTGGTTAATAAAGAAAACTGTCTTGGGTCTGAGCAGGGAACACAGCTAGGCAGGGAAAACTAAACTGAATGTTGGGAGAAAGAATGGAGGAGTCAGGAGAAGCCATGTAGCCCCACTGGACACAGATGATGGAACTTTACCCAGTAAGCCACGGCATCGTGGGTATACACAGATTACTAGAAATGGGTTAAATTAAGATAAAAGAAGATAGAGCTAATAGTCCAAGCAGTGATTTAATTATTACAGTTTCTGTGTGGTTATTTCTGGGCTGAGCTGCCAGGTGGCTGGGAAAGAAACAAGAGGCTTCTCACAACAGACAATGGGTGTGGCTACTAGCAAAAGATTCTGATCTAGGGTGTGGTTAATTAGTATTTTGAGTATAGAGGTGGATCTGCTTCACCTTGACCAAAGGTCAGAGAATTCAATTCTATTACTACTTTTTCAAGGAGATTGGCAGGAGGTTCTAGGGAGTGACTGTCTGGAGAATATTTGGTCTAAGGGTTGGTTGCTACATTTCCTGTCTAAACTACAAAGTGCTTGACTGAAGATGCTCTGTTTATTCCTTATATAATGTTAATGAAATCTGTTTCCACCTTCCTCTCCTTTTTGAGTGAGGTTTATAAGCATGTGGAATATAAAAACAGATGATTTCAATATTCACTGAATTTCCCTCCTGGTACTATTCTGTGTTTCTGCCTCTTATTTTTCTCATATCTCTGTTCATTTTGCTTAATAATTCTAATCTTCATGTTCTTGCCCTGGACCACAACAAGTAATGATAATTCTAACATAAAATATGAAGGTTGAATATTTATATAGTAGGGCAATCTGTATTCTTCATAACTTCATAAGAGTTTCATGAACAGAGTACAATGTGTCTTGTGAAGATTAGAATGCAATGTTAGAAGATGTAAGCAGATGTGATGAAGCTGTCAGCTCTGAGTGCAATAAGAGGTTGTCTCTACCTAAAGCTCAGATGAAACATGTGGAGACAGAGGTTGCTGCCACGTGGGATTCTGTCAGTAGTGATTGAGAAAAGGCATAACTGTTAAAATGTTTCTAGCTTTTTCAGGGGATCCAAAGAGGTTCTTTCTCAGCAAACAAATTAGGTGGCTCACAACAGCCTGTCACTCCCTTTCTAAGAGATCAGATGTCCTCTTATGGCCTCTGCTGGTATCTGTACTCGCATGACAATATCATTTCCATTATTAGAGATAAAAATTAGTATTTTAAACTTGTGATGGGAATTTGTAAAATAACATATAATTATTGCCCAAATTAATTGTTCTAAAGTTTTATTAGATTGGGTGTCAGATGATAGACACATGTCAAAGTATGGTGATTGCTTTTTGTTTACAAGATGAACAAAATTGTTTTAATTGTCAGATATACTTTGGATTTTAATTTTATTCTTTTGGTCTTTGTAGATAAAAGTATAACACATAAAATATTATGTTTATTTTATTTCTTACTTTTAATGATTTAATGAAATATTTTGTTTATATTAGTTTGTAAAAAAAGTGGTTTGAATATTCAAAATGCTACATAACTATGATACTATCTAGTGTATCTATTTAGAGATGGAGAATGCCAATGATCTAGCAATAAGCATGCCACTGTATTGATCTTTGAGATAAATGTTTCATTATGATATTTGAAGGTAATACTCCAATAAATTCTCTCAAGAGTTTGAGAAAGATAAATAAAGGAGTTGGGGGGGCACAAAATGATAAAGTTAGGGATGGAAGGTGGGATTAAGTCAAGTTAGGGAGGGGATGAATATGATCACACAGAGAATTAAAAAGAATATTATTTGAATAAAAAATTGGAACTCCTCATTTTAGTACACACACACACACAAACACACACACACACACACATCTCTACTACCGACAACAACAAGAAAAACAGAAACCATTAAATAAAAATCCTCAAAATGGTTTAATTGTCCTTTTATAACAGATTTTTAAAGCTAATCCATTAAAGATGAGAAGTAAATGACCTTTGATTAAACAGTGACTTCTGAATGTTATCCCCGAATTGTGTAAACAAAGTTAAAAAAAATAAGACAAGTTTTGTTCTAGTTTGAATGTAACATCTCCGCACAGGCTCATGTATTTGAACATTTCATCTCAGGATGGTGGCAATGGAATCTGAAGGAGGTAGTCTTCACTAATGAAGTGCGTTCCTAGTGGTGGCCTTGAGTTTTTAACAATTCAATACTACTTTCTGTTCTTTACTTACTGACTGTGGATGAAATGTAGCCATCTGTGTCCTGCTTCTGTCACCATGCAGTTGACAACTTGAAGAACTAAATACCCTTAAATGAAAGACAAAATAAATCCTTCCCTTTGAAAGTAGCTTCTTGCCACGTATTTGGTAAAGCACTAAAAATTAATTAATATGAACTTTATTAAATAGTCTGCTTCAAAAGACAATAAATTAAATCCCAGCTTATAATAAAAGAAGAAAAATTATTTTAATCCTTATATTTAATAAGAACATCAAATTTAAAATGATGAATACATGTAACTTAAGAGGAAAAGGACAATTCCTTTTGACAAATAAGTAAAACACATGAATAATCCTTATTAACAGAGATAGTCAATAAGCAGGAGTTTGCATGATTACTTAATAGGGAGATGGGAATAAAATCAGAATAAGACTGAGTTTGTGTATAGTAGGATAGACAATGTAAAAGAAATAACAAGGGCTGGTTAGAATAAGCATCATTTAAAATTAAGATATTGTTGATTTTATTTTAAAATAAAAAACCTGTTGGAATTTTCTCCAGATGTTGAATAAACAACTCAATATGACCTAGCCATGCTATTTCTAAATGGAAATGAACCATAAATTCACACAAAATTTCATATGAATAAATGCTTGTATTTGTATAGTTCTTAATAGTCCATACTGGCAAGTAGTTATTCAATAATAGATGAGTAGATTAATAGAAAATTAGACCTACTTCATACAATATATTAAAATCGATTATGCTTGAGTATGTGACATCCTCTTTCATGAATGTTATGCTCACTTCCTAGTACTTGTTGTTATTCATAGTACCCCTTATACTTCAATACTTAAGATTTGGGTTAAAGGAGTTGGGTTATTCAAACTTTTAGAGGTCTAATGTAGATGTGGGTTATTTACATTCCTTTTCCAGACTGCATGGTTTATTATTTTTTAATTTTTTATACATATGAACTAGCAAAACTAAATTTTTTTGACTTAGACTTTCATAAAAACTCTAAGTTGACTTCGGGGCTAAAGAAATGGGTAACCATTGGGTAAACAATTTGCTTCACAAGAATGAGTGTTGCAATGAGGGGTTCGGGCTGTGTTCCTGGCACAGGGCCCCTTGTGCCATCCGGCTCCCGGTGTGTACCCGAAATAATTACACAGAAACTGTATTCATTTAAATACTACCTGGCCCATTATCTCCAGCCCCTTATTGGCTAATTCTCACATATTATTTTAGCCCATCTCCATTAGTGTGTATCGCCACTTGAGTTGTGGCTTACCGGCATGAATCTAAGCAGTGTCCATCTTGTGCTGGAGAAGCATGGTGTCTGCATCTGCCACACTGCCTTCTCTCTCACAGCATTCTGTTCTATCTACTCCGCCCACCTAAGGGCTGCCCTATCAAAAGGCCATGGCAGTTTTCTTTATTTAACCAATGAGGGCAATACACAAATAGAAGACCCTCCTACACCATTTCCCCTTTTTCTGTTTAAACAAAAAAGAAAGGCTTTAACTTTAACATAGTAAAATTA
>PVIU01023956.1:0-26423 GCA_004026605.1 Ondatra zibethicus | reverse complement strand
CCATGCTGTGAATACCATTGGTTAATAAATAAACAGCTTTGAGTCTATAGCAGAGCAGGGCAGAACATAGCTAGGCAGGGAAAACTGAACCGAATGCTGGGAGAAAGAAAACAGGGTCAGGGAAAAGCCATGTAGCCTCGCCAGATGCAGGAAATTTATCCGGTAAACCATAGCCTCATGGCGATACACAGATTAATAGAAATGGCTGAAATGAAGATGTAAGAGCTAGCCAATAAGAAGCTAGAGCTAATGGGCCAAGTAGTGATTTTATTAATACAGTTTCTGTGTGGTTATGTTGGGTCTGAGCAGCCAGAAACAAACACGCGGCCTCCCTACTTCACATATTAATACTCGATAACTTCTAGCTATATATTTTCTGCCTTACCAGTGCCATAGAGCTTATAACTTCTATAAGTACATGAAATAGAACTCTCAGTCATGTCTGAGATATAACAGCCATCTGTTAGTACATAATCTACCTGTAACCCACAAAATGTAAACTTCTAAAAGACACTAAAAGGCACACGCAAACTCTCTTTTCCTCTTCATTGTTCCTACTCTATTAGAAACAGTGCTATAAGTCATTTTTATTTCTTCCTACCATTATCAAACCCTAGTTTTCATTTTATTGACTGAAATAATTTCTGTGGGAAAATCAGGTTTATTCAATCTCAATTTCCCTGAAACAAACAAGGATTCAATCTCAAAATTGTATGTGTTCTCCATTCACTAATGTCATCTCATTATCATGATTCATATATGTTTGGTCTTCCTGCCCATCTTCTGACATACAACTACTATAGGCACTGCCAGAATGATGAGTGTGTCTTATGTGTTAACTGAATCACTGGTGCCTCCAGTTTCCAAAGAGCTAATGGCAAGATGGAAGCAGATTACTGAAATGTCCAGGGCATGATAAGAGATATGGGACTTTCAGTCCAGCCTTCCAATTATCCAGAAGGGGAGAGAACCTAACATTGAGTTGGTCTCTATACAGCTAATAATTTAAGCAAGTGTGTCTATGTGAGTCTTCCTATAAGGCTGCAAAAGTACAGGAAGTAGGGCTCTTCCTAGAAGGTGGTGCACTTACAAAAGACATGGATTTTCTTCCTTTTATACCAGTTAACACACTGGCATCTCTTTCAGAAGAGGTCCTAGAGGTCTATAACACAATGAGTTCTAAAGTATTATATGACCTAAGAAAAGAGCCATAGGACTCCCTAGTTTAGTATGTGCTGACTGTAACCTCAGGTAACAACCTACTGCTAGAAACTGGAATCTGAACCTGGACAATGAAACTCTTATAAAACCTGATGATATCTATAGATGCCTAGTGAAAACAAATTGAACTGAACTGAATAGAAGTGAACTGAGCTGAGCTAAACTGAGTTGAACTGAACTCTAGGACCTGGAGGACCAAGATCAGATTCAGCTCTTTGACCCTCTTCTGAACACCCATATATCTTGAAATAAACTCTTCTATGTTTATTGTATGGAGTACAAGATGATGTTGTTTTCTCTACCCCTAAAATCATTTGCATGTTAAAGACGCTTTACAATGAGTTTTTGTGGTCATGTAACTTTAAAAGTATTGTCTATAAATTCTCTTTGCTGAAATCTACCTAGAAATATAATTTCTCTTCCTGTGACTAGCATTTCCCAACATATTTGATATTATTATTATTATTATTATGTAAAACTGCTAGTGTAATTTAGAAATTCTATCCTGAATTTATATAAAGCAAAATGACTAAAGTTGTCCTATGTAGAAAGAAACACCTTTCATTCACATGAAGTTACTGTCTTGCTGCTGAAGACTTACATACTTGAGTCATAGAAAATGGGGAAATCAAGCTGGTACTGAACTGGAAGCTTCAACCCTACTGACTAGCTTTCATCGTGCTTGAAGGTCTATGCATACTACCAGAGGATAAAAGCAATAATCAATCTTATCCAATCATGAACCCTGAGTGGTACAATTATGACTGACCTGGAAAAATACACACTGATTCAATAGCGGTATGACTGGAAATAACCAATCACTTTCTGACTTGATTTAAGGCTTGTCCACAAGATGAAACCCATATATAGCAACATTGTAGAGCAAAGAACCAATAGTTACACAGATAGACACTAGGAGAAAAGAAGTACTGTTCTGCTAAGTGGTTAAAGTTTCAATTCAACTCCTAATAATTTATCTTTATACCCATAATTGGTTGAATTTCTCAACAGCCATTAGGGAAACTCCTATTTGCAGTAAATGGAGATAAACAGAGACCAGCAACTGACCAATGCACAGAGAGTAAGACATAGAAGATGCTTAACCCTAAATGAAAAATATATACCACATCTACACCGCCAAAACCTCAGGGAAAAGAAGGTAGAAGAGTGAAAGAGGTAGAACTAGTTGATAACTGTGAGGAAACATTGTCTTCTGAACATAGCAGGGGAGCTGTGCAAATGAAACAACGGATTTGTGACAACAGGCTCAAGATCTGTGCAAACCCAAGCAGGACAAAATCACAACTTGGAGCTGGGAGCTGGGAATGAAGCCCCACCCCTAGCTCAGGAGCTATCGTCAATAGTCAGCTTCTGGGAGATGGAGGGTCGATTCTCTTTAAGATTATAGCTCCTAATAAATGGACAATACTCCAGTGGAAGACCAAACATCCAGCACTATTCAGGCATCACAAATTGTCCCTTAATGGTATAAAAAAGAAATAAAGGAAATATAGTTGAATGAGTAGGAAAAGGGGTTGTAGATCTGGAAGGACTTGAGAGGGAGTGAAAATAATCAAAACACATTCTCAAGGAATTTTTTTAAATAGTGAGTTGGATATCATATGAAACTGTAGATAACTAAAGGCAAAGATTTACACTTTCAAATCTAACCCAAAAATGTTTCCCACTCACTCAAACTCAAAAATAACTACCTATTCTCAAGATTCACCTTCATTCCCAAGGTAATGTTCAATCTGTCTGCTGTCATATGTTTGAAGTCTTCATTAAATTTATTGAACATGTAATTTACTTATTAATATCATGAATTTCTGTCTAAAATTGTGACTATAAAGGGAACTCAAATTTGAAAAAGAAAGATCAAGTCTTTTTTAAAAATTAATTATAAGGGAAATGAATGAATCAAACCAAATTCAACAAAATCAAAGAAAATGTCTGAGAAAGCCATTGTAAACATAGGTATCCTGTGGAACATTCCATTGAATATCTATCCGTAATTAATTCTGTCATTCTTCAAATTTTCTACCATCCTACTGATAGTGCTTCAATCCTCTGACTATTAAAAGAGTGACATGAACAACTTCTAAAGCCTTCTAAGGTTCAGACAAAAATGAGAATCCTCATCTACTATATAAGTTGTGAGTCTGTAAGTCCAACAACACACTAGCTAGTCTAGCCAATTTCTACATTCTTCAACAGTGGCAGAACATAAAGTCACATAGTCACATATGTGATCAAAATAGACCCTTGTTAATAAAAAACAAACAAACAAAAAAACACCTCTAGACCAAATCTACAGTCAGATTTCCTTTCCTTGTTAGTTTATCAGATTTTATTTCCTAGGACTCTTGAAAATGCAAGCTTCATTGAACAGAGCAGTGCCAAACTACATTCCTGCAGTAACAAATGAGAATGATAATATCAGTATGACAATGGTGAAATCTTTGGCAGCTGGAGCCATGAGAGACTTTATACTACCAAGTCCTCTACTGAGCCTAGTAATGTACAATTACGAAGGTAAACAAATACTACGTTTTATCTAGATGTTGAAAATGGCAGTGGTTCACCTTAGTGGGAAAACCTAGCCTTTCTTAATGTGCAAACTCAATTTGCTTGTTAAAAACTTCTGAATTTTTACAGGGATGGTAGCTTTTAATTATTTACATCTTTTATAGGGATGGGTGTGAGGAAATGAGATGTTTTTCTTTGAAAAGGAAACACAATGAACCCTTTTTAAATAATCCTATAATTTTCTGAGGAGCACTATAAGAAAAGGTTGGAGTAGCATCACTAAAGTAGAGAAAGATTTAGCATTTCTTTTTCTACTCTTTTTTTAAAAAAAATTATTTAAAAGTTCTTTTTTTTATTTCACATACCAACCACAGTTCCCCCTCCTTCTCCTCTTTCTACTCTCCTTAACCTTCTCCCTATCCAACCCTACCCTCCATCTACTCTTCAGAAATTATAAGGCCTCCCATGGGGATAACACATGGGGATATCAAGTTGAGGCAAGACCAATCCCTTCCCACTATATCAAAGCTGAGCAAGGTATTCCTCCCTAGGAAATAGAAAACTCTAAAAAGCCAGTTTATTCACTAGGGATAAACCTTGGTCCTACTGCCAGTGACCCCATAGACTGTCCAAGCCACACAATTGTTACCTATATTCAGCGGGCCTAGCTTTGTCCTATGCAGGTTCCCCAGATATCAGTCTAGAGTCAATGAGCTTTGGGTTGCTGTGATGAGCTATCCCTGTGAGTTTCCCCATCATGATCTTGATCCCTTTGTTAATATATTTCCTCCTCCCTCTCTTCAACTGGACAATGGGAGCTTGGCCCAGAGCTTAGCAGTGGATCTCTGTATCTGCTGTCATCAGTTACTTAGTGAAGGTTCTATGATGACTATTAAGATGGTCAAATCTGATTACAGGGATAGGGCAATTCAGGCACCATCTCCATTATTGCTATAAGTCTTAGCTGGGGTCATCCTTCTAGATTCCTGGTAATTTCCTTAGAACCAGATTTCTCTGTAACCCCATAATGGCTCTCTCCATCAAGATATCTCTTTCTCCTCTCTGTCTCTCTTTCCCTCCCCCAACTCATACCATTCCCTCATGTTCTCCTTCCTCCTCCCCTTCACCCCTTCCTCCCCCTCCCATGCTCCTAATTTACTCACGAAATTTTATCTACATAGAACTACAAGAAGTGCATTGATGATAACTATACCAGTCTTCCAGGTAATCAACCATGTATATTTTATTACAGTCATTCCACTTTTCTAAAAGAACTTGGTACTCAGAATAAAAATTCCTAAAAAGAATATTCACAGGGGATACATCAGAAAAATATAAAAGACTTAGAAGATTAAAAAAGAAGAATCCTTTCTATGCTTTTAAGAATAAAGCTCACATAATATTCTCTGAGTCTTGGTTCTTAAATTCCATATATTATTGTTACCAAGAACAGAAGGTTTGATTGTTTTCCTCTGGTGTTTTTGGTGGTGTGTTCTCTGATATAAAAGAGACCTTCCCTTTATTATCTGAATTACCTCCTTAAGGATTCTGTTTGTTATCTGAATCATTTGGAGGGCAGAGTAATAGGGCCTTATTAGCTGGATTGTTGTGCCATCCCACGTCTTGTAGTCTTTCTCCAGTAGAAGGTGGTTTCATGACGTGCAGATATGGAATGATTTGGGGTTCATAAAATAGGAATTAACATTTTCTTTTTAGAGACAAACTACCTCCCAGTTGCTTTGATGTTAAGACTATACCCTCAATTGTTTGAGGTCGTAAGAAGATGAGGTGGGTAGGTTGTGCTTGAGAGAAAGATCATACCTCCTTCTAAGAACACAAGGAAAGTAGATTGGTGACAATACCATAGAGGTAGCAAAACCTTTATTTTTTCTTTTTTCACCTGCAGGAGCATCCTCTGTATTTTCTTCCATATCTGGTCCTTGCTGCTTTGCAAGAATCTCCAGCATCCCTCTGCTTACTCTTTCAGGCAAACTCTAAGGACTTATTACAAAAGATGAATCGTTCTCACATATGAATACTGAAAGAAAATTGGATCATTGTCTAAATTTCATTTTTCCTTTAATAGCCTTAGGTTAAAAATGAAAATTTAAAGTGCAGCCTTTGTTTGACCTTTGCTTTCTTATTTCAGGTGGTCATTGTGAAGGGTTTTAATAAAATATGATCACATTAACTGAAGCCTTTTCAAAGGTCAGATTGTCTATTTTCCTGACTGTGTTTGTTATCTTTGAAGACAGTGCTGTTTTCATTTGGGGACCATCCATAAGCATAGTAAACAGTATCCTGTGTTTCAGACTTTCAAATTCCATAGCTTTGTTTGAAATATAAAGCATCAGGTAGAAAATTGTATTTTACTCTTTTCTACAGCCTTGTTGTTAGAGGCATGAGGAAATGGGGGCTTCTTGTAGAAACAGAGACAAGTGCTCCAAGAAGTGTAGGGACAAAATGGAACCTGACTCTGTATCTCTTAATTGTTTTTTCTGGGACTAATATTCCACATATGTGCGACCTTTCCTTATGCATGTTCGCATGTAAGTAGGTCAAAATACATATTATAAAGAACGGCTGAAACAAAATCCACATGAAAAATTAACTCCACAGTAAAGAATTATGGACCGGGAATGGTGCTGGAAGAGAAACAGCTTCACTGATATACTTGGCTGGTGACTGTTGACCAGAAATATTTATTCAGTGTCCCCAAGAGCACAATGATGTGGTCAGTTAAATATTGTTGGGGAAAGATGTAGGGAAGAAAATGTTTGGGAAGGTTTTTTGAAGAATTTCATGAGAAGAGGAACTTCCCATAATTCTGCTATTTAACCAAAATGATATGATAAAAATTATATAGCTACAGTCATATTGTCTTGATTTAAGAATAACTTTAGTGCTTCAGATTATATATTTATACTGTATCTGAAAATATTTATCAGTTCAATTGATTAACACAGAAAACCAAGTAATAAAGATTCACAAAGATGGCCTCTTCCCCCAAAGTACTTAAGTATCAACATCAGCCATCACATTGGCAATAAATACCTGCTATTTGGGGTCCGTGAGACTCTCATCTACATGGATGGCTTTTATTATGGGGATGGAAACTTGGCATATATTTTACTTTTGAAACTATAACAACTGTATCATTTTAAACTTATCTTTCTTGATTTTAAGGAGCCTGGTGTAGAAATGAAAAGGAACTGTAATTTTATACTCTACCAAATGTTCTCTATGACGGTAAAAGGGGCCCAAGGGTTTAGAATCTCTTTCCAGCTGGTTTTGAGGTTCTATGTGCACACAATGTTCTGGGTCACTGCAAAGAAAGAAGATACAAAGAAAAATATTTATCAAGCACACATTTTAAATATCTGTATTCATCATTATTTATCACTAATAAGAAAATTTTCCTTTAAATTAATTGATTCTACATCATTTTAATGAGGGCATTAATTATAATATAAAGAAATAGTTGTGATTAAAGATTATTGGTATTTTGTTAATGAATCTAAACATGACATAAGGCATGCTTGCTCACTCAAATCACATTTTTCAGAAAGGCTCTAGAGAAGTGATTTGAGTGGGCATTTTTCTCAAATTAATAGCACATAATGATTTGATACAAATTTTATTTTGAACCTATTATACTTTAAGCCACGCATTTGTATTGTAGGCTGTATACACACTCATAGCAGTATTTGACTTGAGTGAATCTATAGTCATCTGCTTTCTGAGGAACAGTGCTGCTAATCAGTTTGGGAAAAATCATGGTTTATTTACTTTTTCTATGAACCACTTACATATTTCTTCTAAGTGGCTTCAAGATGTGCAAGGTTTCAACTCTACCCCGTAAAGCAATAGCGTAATTTTGAGTTAAAATTTTCAAGAGCTGTAATGGGAGAAGTGACATTGGCACACATTCTACAGAAATTCAGCTAATAGTATCTTCAAGGACACAAAAATCAGCCTGTGAAAATGAAATCAAAATGACTAGAAACAGAAGGCAGACACTCAGTCATTGATTGATTTAGTTGGGAGGGCCCAGGAACAAGCTGACATTGATTTATCTTTTAATCTAACAGAATAACAACAAATCTTAAAGCAATCAGTTTTAATGGTCTTAATAACTCCAATCAAATTATTCACCTTCCACATTAATATAGGAGGTTGGCTTCATATTTATTCATCAGATTTGTCAAATAAATATCTCTGTTTGCCAAACTGAGCCCTAGCACTTCAATTCTAATAGATTCAGTTAACATTTCATTTTTAATTTCCCTCTCCACATAATTAGGTTGACCAGAAGTCCCTGTTTTCCAGAAAACAGCCCAGGATATGCCCTTCAAAGACATTATTTCTGAAAGGTCAACTCAGCTTTCTGAAGATTCTTGGTTAGAAAAGTAAGGGCTATGGTGTCCTATTATTTTTTGATCCAAAAGCCCCTATTAAAAGCTCAAAATCTTTAAGATGGTTTTGAGCAAATATTTGAAAAGAAACACAACCTAGGTAATCTACTTGAGATTTCCTCACCTCGCTGACCTAAAGAAATATGTTCCTCAGCAACATCAGCTGTCTGTGTTTCCAAAAGCAGGAGCCTAGTGAGATAAAACTTGACTGGCCAGCCAATCTATACACGTTCAATGACTAACCTGGATTTTTCCCCCTTTTAACAATAGAAGAAACTAAGGTGCACTTGTGTTTTTTTTTTTTTTTTCTTTAAGGAAATCTGCTTCTCCTTTGTTTATTTAATCTGAAATTTTCTGGCTCAAACTTCAAATGTGTAAAATAATGATGCAATAACACACATGTGATTCACTCAGATCCAGATTTTGCCATTAATTTTAGGTCTATCCATATAGTGATTATATTAGTGATTAAATGTTTAGCACAAAGGAAGTTTCTGCACTCTGCTGGAGTCAAACTGAAGTTTTCTCCATGAAAGCAATATTTCCACAAAGAGATTTGCTTCTAGAGCCCCCTGGGGCTTTCTGTGAGGGAATGATAGGTGAGGAAAGGATGCACTAGCAGGAGCGTAAGCTCAATGGATACCAGGCAAAGCTGATACCAGGAAAGAGAAATCGATGGTCACAGCAATGCTGCTTCTGCAGAGCTTCCCACCTAATGGATTTCTCATTTAGTTAGACTGTAAATTTGATCCTAAGCACCATTTACTTTCCTTATTTAGATCAGTATTAAAATGGAGTGCCTAGAAAGGCCACATAGGATGAAGAGGTAGAAATGCTGTCAAATGAGTGAGCAGTTCTCAAAGGATATAAATAGACTGTTTTGATCCATTTCAAAGGTCACCAGTTCGCAGCTCTGTTTCTTCTTCTCTCTTCTATCTTCCTCCTCATCTTCTTCTTAAACACTGTTATATATTAGAAAAATAGAAAGTAAATTAAGCAGCCAGTCAATCCTTAACTTCAGCAGTAAAACACAGACTTGGAGTTCAATTTTCAGCTGTTTTAAGATGCAAGTTCTTTTACTCAGATAATTGTAGGCCTCTGTTGTTTACTTATATTCACTTAAATAACTCCAAACTTAATGAAATGATGAATTCAAGACCCTTCATTAAGACTATGTGAATTTGAGAAATTGCAAAGGCAAATTTCTCCTCTCTATAAATTATAACCAGATCAATCCATAAACTTGAAGTGTTCGATTCCTCTGTTGAAATTTTTATAAAGGATCTAACAATTTACTAATTGCTGATAGTCATCAGCTTTTACCAGGTTTGCAAAGGCAATTTTGAGGTGCTAATAGGTCCTAATGGGGAAATCGGTCCTCAGTTAAATAAACAAATCATTAGGTGGTGGTGGAAAAGTTAATGTTGGAACAGGTCACAAAATTGCTAATGTCTTCATAGTCTAAATATTCTTCAAATGAATGCTAGATTCACAGTCAAAACACTTTGGCAGGAAATATGGCCAACCACAATAAAGGCAAAGATGATTCATGAAAATCAAGTTGTTTGCAATTAACTAGTAAGAGACACACTGGTATGTTATACAGCAACGGAGACATGCACAATCTGCTTCCCTTAATTATAAGCTCTGGCTGCCCTGGCCAATGCCTTAAATATGTTTAATATGTAGCAAGTACTTATTAAATAGCAATTTTGAACACTATATTGAATGCTGGTTTGTACTCTCAATGAAAACTGAGTCCTAACTGAGAGGCATACCTCATCTTAGGAGAAAGTAATGAGCCAGAATCTTTGCTGTGAGAGGAGTATAAATACTGAAGAGTGAGGCTTGAGGTGAAGAAAGAAGAGTGAGAGAATGAATGGGTGTGCAGGGTATATATAGTAGTAATAATGAAATATACAGTGCTCCAGGGGTAAAAGCAAGAATGGTACATTATTAAAGCCACAGAGAATTTGACACATACTGTTGCGGGATATTTGTTCAACTATGTGAAGATGTGTTGCGTTGGTTTAACTATGTAAAGATGGGTTGCATTTGTTTAATTATGTAGATATGTGTTGCTATTTTACCTGGCCTGCCTAGGGCACCTGTTTAGTCTAATAAAAAGTTCAACAGCCAATAGTGAGGGAGGAGGTATAGGCAGCACTTCCAGCTAGAGAGATTAATTATAAGGAGGAATTTAGTCTCAGGGAGGGAAGAAAAAGAGATGCCAGTGAGACTCCAGTGGCCAGAGAGACATGGAGAAAGCAGGAAAGTAAGATATATACAAAATGAAAGGTAAAAACCTTGAGGCAAAAACATAGAGAAATGGAAGAAGGATAATTAAGCTAAAGGAGACAGTTAAAGGAGATAGTGGGACATACCTAAGTTAAGGCTGAGCATTCATAAGTAATAATAAGTCTCTAAGTCTTTATTTGGGAGCCGGGTGAGAGCCCTGAGAAAATGCCAAATATAGCATACTGAAGGCAAAGTCGTGTAGGGACTCATACTGACTTTTTTCTTCTTCAGGTCAGAGTGTAGAATATGGCATAAAATAGGAAAGTTGATAGGGATTAGGCTGTGTTGCTTTCTATTATTAAAAATGTGACATATCTGAGCCACTTTAAATGATCAACATAGTATATTTTCTAGGAAAATAACATCTCTCGTGTTCCCTCACACATGCATGGCCCTCTCTGCAAACACATTCTTTTCTTGGGTCCCTCATTAAAACACATTGACATCATTGAAAAGTCCGCATATGTCCTTGATTTGAGAATCTGGAAAAGGATGTTCATTACCTATTATTCAAACCAGATCCTACCACTGTAACACATATCAAGGAAGGCAGCATCTACTCAGCATAGTCATCAGCACTACTGTGCACGCATCTTATCACCAAGCCATCTCAACTCCACCTCCCACAAAGTTCTCCACTTTCATTCTCTACCCATCATTGTTGAATACATTGGTCCATTGTTTATTTCTGCAGGCATCCCCTTATGATTAATATTGCACATTGGCTTTCAAACCTCCCTGCCAGAGTGACTCTTATGAAGTACCAAACTGAATCTGTGGACAAAACTAAGGAGGAAATATGGCTGTGCATAGCGAGAGGATGAAGTTTACCTCACATGGCCCAAAATGCCCCATATGACAAGTTGCAGCTTCTTTATGAACCAAGATCCTTTGTCAAGGATCTACCCATAACATAATAGAATTTTAAAATATAAAGAAAAGTGAAGATATAATGAAGAGTCATGAACTTTTTCAACTTTAATGAATCTTGACATACTGATATATATGGTTTAGAACTTCAACTTTTCTTAAATTATTTGTTGGCTTTATAACACTTCTGTTTGCATTTGTTTGTGTAGTATCTGTGTTTGTGTATGCATATTCACCTCTGTATAGATGTATTGTGGAGGGCAAAGTTCTTATGACTCTCCATTTTATTTTTTGAGGTGGGGTCTCTCATGGAATCCTGGCTCCTTATTTCCTACTAGTCTAGCTAAACAGCTTGCCTTTGTGATTCCCTGTCTTTACCTCCAAGTGTGGGAATTATAGGTAGCCACCACACTGCCCATCTCTAACATGAGTTCTGGGTATCATTTCAACTCTGGTCCCCATGCTTGCACAGCATGGATGTCATCCACTGAACCATCTTCAAGTCCCTATATTACTTTTTAATACTCACTTCCACTATTGATGAAATGCAATAGTCATTCTGAAATCCCTATTAAGTCATTTCTAAATATGCCTTTTAAAGTTATCAAGCAGGCACATACCTCCAAGTAGGTTTTCTAAATTAAATCATGTTATCCATGTTTTTCAGAATCTATTATTTCTAAATCATTCATGATGAAACATAAAGAAGGCTGATTCATTGAAAAGCATCAGAGTATTAAAATGACTTACAGGATTATTCCATAAATAAGTGCTACCTATCATATGCCAGGCACATGTCTTCTCTATAAAGCAAATAAACATCATCTATACACTTCCTCTATCAGCTGCTTCCAGATTTCCACCTTCAAACTCTGTGCTGTGATGTACAGTTTTCTCCATTGCTGCTATGCTGAGAACACTGATGTTGGACTATATCTTGAAGCTTTTTTAGTTTCTTAGATAGGATCTAACTGTTGTGGGAAGAGTCTGTTCACATTTTCATCAGAGGCATAGGGATTCTATATTTATTGATATCTGGGATAACATTTTACTATGAGATGCTTTTTATTGACAATATACACAATATGAAAAATATCATTGCTTCAAAGCACGCCCCATTATATTTTGAATTCATGACAAAACATGTCTGTACTTAATGGAAGAAAAGAAAACTATTATAATTTTATGTCTAAATTTTCTATAGATACAAAAATCAAGCAGAGTCGTACATTTATAAAGCCTTTGGCAGGGAAGTCAAGAATTGGTCATTATTAGCTTCATGGAGAATTCCAAGTCAGCTCAGGCTACAAAAGACTCTATCTATAAATATAAGCAAATATTCCACTATTCACCACTAATAACAACCAAGAATTAAGATTTAGTGAAGAATAAATGGACTATACTCTAACAATAGTATTTATAATCTCAAGTGGGTAGTTCCTCAAGTAGGGGGATCAGAACAACTGATAAAAACTAACAACTGGGGCTAGAAGACAAGAGAACCTATACAATACATACATGCATCGTTTTTTTTTTTTTTCGAGACATGGATTCTCTGTAGCTTTGGAGTCTGTCCTGAAACTAGCTCCTGAATAAATAACCGTTTTATTATCCTAATTCTGAACTGTTTTACATCATCACCACTCCATGAGATGGAACCTACACCTTTACTGTTGGGTGACCAAGAACCTGAGACTGGATAGTCCAAGGACTTAGAGTAAAACCAAATACTACTTTGATAAATCAATAAAAATTGACACACAAAGTAAGCCAGTACAGCTTCCTTTACCTCTTATTCTGTTTCTTTATCTATTTCTCATACATATTTATGGATTTATATGTATAAATATTAATATATAATAAAATAATACATATGTATAAATATATAGATAGATGAGAGACTATATATGAGGGATCATTTATTTACATATAGATATACAGATACACACATGTATTTTTATCTGTGTATACATTGGTACTTAATCTCCTTGCATTATGTATATCATATTAAGATTCATGCATGTATGTATTTGTATGTACATATTTCTGTATGTGTATGTGAGCATCTTTATATGTATTTTATCTTCAGCATAAGTGTTTTTCTTATAGTATGAATACACTATTCTTCTTTGAAATAATATTTAATGATATGAGTTGTTTACTTTTCATATTAGCTTTAAGATCTACCAACTATTGAAGAATAATATTTTCTATGAAAATATTACTGCTTAAGGAATTACATTAAATATTAAGAAAGATTTTAAATATGCCTTCTTTTTCACTTAATAAGCATGGTTTATTTTCATTTCTCCTTGCAGATGGTTTTACATTTTTGCAAAACTATTCTCAAGAAGCATGGGATTTTGAGTAATGGCATGTTTTATTACTGTTATTTTACTTTATCCCTATTATTGTTGTTGGTACTGATGCCAACATTTTCTGTATTGATTTGACCAAGACCTGCTATTAGTTCGGAGAGTTTTGGTGCATTGCTAAGATTGTTATGTAGACAGTCATTTGTGTGTGAATGATAGCAATTTTGGAGAATGTTTTCCTGTATTAAGGTCAGATAGTGCTGTGGCTCATTCAAGTGTTACCTGTCATGCTGCATGAGCTACTCTTCTCACAGCCATTGCTGCTGTAAGTAATGAGACCTTATTTTCCAATTTCTTTGTGTGTGCTACGCTTCTTATTTCTGTTTTGTATTGACTGAATAGACTCATATTTTGGTTTTCACACTATATTCTTTATGAGATTCTAAAATGCCACGCTTGTTTTTTTTTTGTTTGTTTTTGTTTTTTTTTAACCAAGGACATTCATTTGGGGATTAGGGGATGACTCAGTCATTAAGTTCATTTACTGCTCTTTTGGAGGACCCAGGTCTGATTATAAGTATCCACAAGGTAGTTTAGAACTAACTGCTCTATTTCCAATTCCAAATTATCCAATGCCCTTCTTTGACTTTCATGGACTACTGCATGTATGCAATGAATTTACACACACTTAAGCATAAACACAACAATTTTCATTTGGTTAAGTGAATTGCTACCTTTTTCTCTCTTTCTATTGTTTTGCTAAATGATGTTTAAATACTTCATATTAAATTCTTTTAATAGCATAAGATAACAGTATCCTCTCATCACTTTTAATCTATATAAGTAGATGAGTTACATTCACAATGGTAACCATTCTTGCATTAAGGAAACACATACTTCCTGCTAAGATTAGATAGCATAGATTGTATATATTTGTACATTGATTTTATTCTTTGGTGTGGCTTAATAGCATTGCATCAAATATATTTACCTTGTTGTTTTTGTTGCTTTATTAATTGATGAACATTTATACTTCTTAACTTCCTTGCCTCTTGTAAAAATGGGAACAAAAATGTCTGTAATGAATGAATGATGTAATTTTCTTTGGATATTTATCCAGTGTTTGGTGTTTCCAAGATGGTTAGTAATTCTATTTTGAGTTTTGAGGATTCTTCATTCTTTTATAAATACTTGTGACCTTAATTCATGTCCCTACCAATGGTACATGTTGTCCTCATTCTACACAATCTTTAGTATTTTGGGAACTAGTCATTCACACAAATATGTGTTATATCATTGTTCTACTGATTATTGATTTAAAACACTTTACTCATACACAGGTTGAGCATTTGGATTTTTGGGGGGTGAAATATTGATTAGGTCTATAGCCTTATTGTGTTCCCATTATTATTGCTCTTATAAATATTATTGCTGTTATTATTATTATCATTATTATTTTGCTTTGGAGTGTTTTTAGTTCCTTATATATCATAGATATCAATACTTGGTCAAGAAAAGAGTTTGAAAATGCTTTTCCATTCCATTGCTGATAAACCAACATTTTGCCTAGTTTCTTTGCTGTGAACAATTCTTGATGTAACCTCACTCATCTATTCTTATTTTCATTTCCTGTACTTTTTGCACCTTGAAAAACCCCATTCAGTCTGCAGTCCATGTATGTTAGAAATATGTGTCCTGTGATGCTAATTCACCAACCCCAAATCACAGAAACAATTAAAAACAAAACAAAAAAGACTAATGTCCACATGGCTTAAACTAGCCAATACTCTTTCTCCAGTGGCTTTTATAATGTAACAAAACTATGTTTGTCTGTTTATTAATCAAAGTAAAATTATAAAGAAAAAATGACTAAAGATATCAGCCCAGCAACACTTCCTGAATATTTGAGGGGTTTAAAATTGTATTAAGTCAAGATGTCTACCTATCACAATTGTTTGCTTTTTTATTTATTTATGTGTGTGAGACAGAGAGAGAGAGAGAGAGAGAGAGAAAGAGAAAGAGAGAAAGAGAAAGAGAGAGAGAGAGAGAGAGAGAGAGAGAGAGAGAGAGGAGGATACAGTATGTATGTGGACTTCAGAGGACAACATTTAAGAGTCAGTTCACTCCTTCCACCATCTGAGTTCTAAAAATTGAGCTAAGTTCTTGATGTATGGAAGCAAGAACCTTTACTTTCTGAACAATTAATTGGTTCGTGACAATTTTTAAATTAGCTTTAATATATTTTTCACTACCTTAATTTTTAAAATTAAGAATTAAGTGCTAATGATTTAAACTTTATTATTTATAGAATGCCTTACTTGACTTGTCAGGATATCTTGTCAAGTTATTCAAATAAGCAACTGAAAATGTATTTTACTGGAGAGATTATGTTTGTTTATTCAAAATTGCAAAAGGACTCAGCTCTATGAGATCTCCTCAGACCTTATTTAAATTTGTTATGATTTAACACAATATTGGTGGCAGCATTTGCTCAATGGATGCCACTTGCACTTAGTATGCACAGAAATATAAGCACGGCATCATAAGGCAACCCAAAATACTAAGTTTCTATCCCTCAGGCACTTACAGTTCAAAAGGAACAGGAGGATTAATTTCTCAGGAGTTAGATTGCAGCATACACTGTAATTGGTAGCCAAAAAAAAAAAGAGCAACTGAGTAATAGAAATTAACAATGGATTTTAATTAATTAGACATATCTTTCTCTTGGATTCCAAATTCCTGTGATATTTGACTGAAAGATATGAAATGTCATTGTCAGGTATGTCAACCTGAGAAGTACTAAATGACTGGTCATCAAAGCATAAGCAGAAGGAAGGAAGGAAGACAACCTATGAAAGATGAGACAGGAGCTCCTATGGAAACACCCTCCCCTATACACACAATAAATAAATTAAATAAGAATTAATGGAATAAAAATGAAACAACATGCTCAATTTATTGATTTTCTCCAAAGGCCAGATATCAGTGATACTGTTGGTAGGTAACAAAGACATTTTATAACCTGTCTGTAATCACATTATAAGATTTTCATAAAGTAGGGTGAGGATTTATTCAAAATGGTGTGATGCCAAATTATTTAATGTCAAAAATATTTAATATCATATTATGGCTTATTATATAGATCATATTATTAATACTGCTTTTCACCTGAGAAATGACCTATTGAAGAACAAGTAGGAGTAATGTCACTGTATGAATAACTACAATATAATCTATATACTTGAAATCAGTTTATGAAACTTCAATACTGTCACAACTAATGAATACCTTAGGAGTAACTTCTTCAGTATTGTCACTTCATCTCAAAATTACTGCTGAGTTGGAGGAGGGAATCCAGAGGAAGGAAGAGATTACAGCCCACAGTAAAATCCCAATAACCAAGGATCTGGCTCACAAGCCTACATCCAGATTTCCAATTAACATTCAGAAGTACTGGACTATGAGAAAGATTATGCTATTTGCCTCTACATGAGATTGATGGTTGAAACCAACTCCATCTGGTCCTGTTGACATTTGACAGCCTATTACTTGATGAAAATACTACAAACTGGTCTTTAGAGATCACAGCTTCTTCTTTATAAGACAACTGAAGAAGAGAAATATTATCTACAAGCTCCTTGGTCATAATGGACTCACAAGACAGAAAGATATATGACAAATCTAGAAAATGTGAGATTAAACAACCTGTACACTATAAACTTCCTTATCACATGGAAACCTTTGCATATGAGGAGAAGAATAATACCAAATTACCTTCAAACCTGTGCTTATAATAAATATAACAAAGTTATTTCTGAGAAACAAAGCCTTCAAACAAATATTGTGCAGCTAGAAAATGTCTAAGTACATGTAAAATGTGGCCCATAAAAGCTTACTGTGGTTATGATTTTGTTGTTTTTTTAAAATCAACAGTTTCTTCATTTCTTTGCATTTGTAATTGAATTATAACTATATTAACTTTTTTGTAACTGGGTAAAATCCTCCTAATTTGATGTGGGCTTTGTATTTAAAAAAAAAAAACTTTAAGACTGTTGAAGGGAGAAATGCTGTATTACTGGAGCAAGAATAAGTTTCTTAGATTGAAATAAAACTTGATCAGTAGTAATTTTGTATCTTGAATGACTTAAGAAAGTTAGCAAATAAATATTATTCAGTTATGTTTCCCATATCTTCTGAATAGAGATGATGGTAACACCTCCATAAATTATACTGTTGGCATTAAAAAATAATACATATTATCAAATTAAATAATAATACATAAGCTCGCATAGTAAGTGTTCCACAATGCTACTCATAAATATTACAAGTCATTTATGTGAAATAGTATGTCTGAAATTCACCCCAAATATTGAATTTTCAACCATTGAAGCTATAAAAATATCTTCAAATGATTATAGTTACTGAACCTTTTGTTGCTTATGAACAAAGGAGATTCTCTCAGAGCACAAACTGTTCTATCTATAACTAAGACAGAATCTAGAAACTAATGACCTTATATTTTTAATCTGTGTCATTTCCAGAGCCAATAGCAGATGGAGATTAATGCTAAAAAATGCAAAGAAAGCACGAGTGAACAACAAATCCTAACATTGCCTAAATCATTTGGATAAATGGGAAAAAAAGGATTTGATATGTGATGTCCTTCTGTATATGTGTTGCTTTTATTGATGGATGAAAAAGCTGTTTCAGCTAGTTGCTGAGTAAAGCCAGGAAAGAAATTGAAACAGATATATTGAGAGAGTAGGCAGAGTCAAGGAGACACCATGTAGCTGCTGAAGGTAAAAGATGACAGAACATTACCAGTAAGCTACAGCCTTATGGTGATACATAGATTAATAGAAATGGGTTAATTTAAGATGTAAGAGCTAGCTAGGAATATGCCTGAGCCATTGGCTTAACAGTCTTGTAATTAATATAGTTTCTATGTGATTATTCGGTCTGGGCTGCCAATAAACAAAAGCACAGTCTCTGTCTACAGGGATTAATTTTTAAAGTTAATACCTGTCTGTTTAGGATCCTGAGACAAAAAACATCCAAAGGCTTACCCCATCTAAACATTAATGTCAGACATTCTTTCTGTGCAACTTACTCTTTGAATCAAAACAGTCTACATAAAGCTAGATGCTTCTTGATGTCATATTCTGAAGGTCTCTGAAAGATTTGAAGAATACCTATCTAACTGAAATATATCTGTATACATCTAGAAAATCTAACTAACATGACTACAAACTTGACTAATATATATGGTTATCTCTTAACCTATTTTTTTATACATTACATCTTTAAATGAGCTACACAAACATGATACCTTAATCAAGAGCAGAAATATATGTATAAAAAATTGACCTTAAATTTGTATCAATAAAACAAGATCCATACCAATGCAAATTATTCATATCTAAATCATGTCCCCCTTTAAATATGAACAAACATTATGAACAATATTTTGGAATATGGGCATAGTTATTTCTCTCCATACTGCTTCCTGCTGTTTGGGGGAGCTGTTAATCAGGTCTTTTATGGTGTATTCTGTGTGCTACGTTTATCTCAGTCAGCAGTAGTGTGAAGTAATTTTTTGAGGGTATTCATGGTGACCTTTCAGAGGGTCATGGTCTATCAAACCATATTAGTATGGAATGAATCCACAGGTTCTCATCCTCTGTGGAAAGAAAAGAAGAACCTCTTTTCCAATACCACAAATCCTTAGATCCATATTTTGAAATGAAGATACCATTAAGATATATATATGTTGGTTTAGCTAAGTAGCCCAAACAATGAAATATCTATCTCTGTACTTAGCTCCTTCACAGTCAAAAACTTCAAATAAAAAACAATAGTACTCATAATCATGACTGTCTGTGTATATTCCATCTTTATGTGGCTTATTCTTCTTTTTACCCTTTTTAATCTATAACTATCTGTACTCTGTCACTTTAAAGGCTTTGTTTTATTTTTTAAAAACCATTTACTTCTTTTCTAACTCTCTATACTCTTTTTCTTCTCTCTCCCCAGCCTACATACATTTATTCAACACTATGACTCATTTAGAGGTCTTTTATGTGTGAATCTATCCTCTTTTATGTCTGTAATGCTTTACTGTCCAGGAGCATTTCTTAAAATGCTAAGTGCTTCTTAAAAACTTAAGCAATACCATTACTAGGGTATATATGATACTTCCACACAGTCCAGCATGTCAGAGCTGCTTGCCACCCCTGAGAACTATGCACACTGACCCATCTCTAGGGACACAGCCAGTCTATGTTGCCATTAAGCAAGCTGCAGCAGTCTGCTCATGGACCTCGCTCAAATGCTCTGTAGCCAGACCTCCAGAAAGAGTCAGAGCTCGTGCTGGCAGCCTGGCCCAGAAGGCCGGCATTTTAAAATGGTGCGGCCGCTGAGTCAGGAAAATCTCTCTTAAAGGAACTGTGGCATGCCATCAGCAAAGAGCAAGAAGCTGTGTTAAACTCTCTATTTTTGTGTCTAGAATTAATCTCTCTCAGGTTTTAAGTGGATTTTAGTTGACCATGGGGGTGCCAATTTGCTGGAGAGAGGGAGCTGCTTGTTGGTTCCCAGCTGCTCAGCCCTGAAATAATCACACAGAAACTGTATTATTTAAAACACCACTTGGCTTATTAGCTCTAACTTCTTATCGGCTAGCTCTTACATTTTAATTTATCCCATCTCCATTAATAAGTGTATCGCCACGGGGCAGTAGCTTACCAGCAAAGTTTTGGCATGTCTGACTCTGGTGGTGAATCCATGGTGTCTCTCTGACCCTGCCCTTTTTTCTCCCAGCATTCATCCTGGCTTTCCCTGACTACCTAAGTTCTGCCTTGCTAGACATCCAAAGCAGTTTCTTTATTCATTAACAGTAATCACAGCACACAGAGGGGATTCCCACATCAAAGAAATTGAGGGCTGAAATCAACAAATAGAAAAAAGAAAACAATACAAAGAATCAATGAAACAAACAGCTTGTTCTTTGAGAAAATGAACAAAATGGACAAACCCCTATCCAAACTAAGCAAAAGGCAGAGAGAGAACATCCAAATTAATAATATCAGAAATGAAAATAACAACAGATACTGAGGAAATTCAGAGAATCATCAGGTCATACTACAAAAACTTGTACTCCATGAAATTGGAAAATGTAAAAGAAATAGACATTTTAGATAGATATCATATACCAAAATTAAATCAAGACTAGGTGAGCAATTTTAATAGACCTATAAACTTCAAGGAAATAGAAGTTGTCATCAAAAACCTCCCAACCAAAAAAGCCCAAGGCCAGATGGTTTTAATGCAGAATTCTACCAGAACTTCCAAGAAGAGCTAATATCTATACTCCTCAAAGTGTTCCATATAATAGAAACAGAAGGAACACTGCCAAACTCTTTTTATGAGGCTACAGTTACAGTGATACCAAGATCACACAAAGATTCACTCAAGAAAGAGAATTACAGACCAATCTCTCTCATGAACATGGATGCAAATACACTCAATAAATACTGGCAAACCAAATCCAAGAACACATCAAAGAAATCATCCACCATGATCAAATTGGCTTCATTCTAGAGATACAGGGCTGGTTCAACATATGAAAATCTATCAGTGTAATCCATCATATAAATAAACTGAAAGAATAAAACCATATGATCATTTCATTAGATGTTGAAAAAGCATTTGACAAAATACAACAACCCTTCATGATAAAGGTCTTGGAGAGATCAGAGATATAAGAACATATCTCTTCTGTGTTTTCTAATAAAAAATAAGTCCCGGTACTGATTATTTTTATGTATTTCTTAGTTAAAAGGTGATCTTCAATTCAGCAAAAAAATGTAAGCTCAAAGAAATCCAACAAATGCTGAACATCTATGAAAACAAAGGAAGAAAAAGTACCTCACTACAAAAATGAATGAAAGGATTTCCCTTTCCCTATATTTCACTTTATTCCACATAAAATCCATGGGAGAAAAATCTTGCCACATATCAAGACTATTATATAATTTTTTCAAATAAAAATAGGCATTTACAGTCATAAAGACTCAGCATACAAAATTTAAACTATATTAGTGATGACACTGTGAAAAGGCAGACAGAGTTACATCACAAGCAATATCAGATCCACATTGCTTTACATCTCTTTTTTCTGGCTACTCCCTTCCTATCACACATCAACAAGAGTCTCTGCTACATCACCCTCAATGGAGATTTACATCTTCCCATCTCCTCTCCTTCATTCTCATTCCTCCTTAGTCCTTTGTCACAATTCCTTTCTTCACATGTAATGATTTTTTGTACCCTCTGATATTCAGATGTAGTAGATGAAAGGCAGCCTTTACAGGGAGAGATTATTGAAGTGTTAGTTTCTTGGGAAAGTGTTAAATACATGCAGTATCATGCTACCTTTAATGAAATGATAACGTCTTATTCAAGAACAAGGTTAATGAATAAAAAAGCAATTCAATAAATGCCATGAACTTTTCACTTTTGATCAAGCTAAACAGCCCCCACTCACTCCCCATCTGGCTGCCAAAATTATATCTTGCAAAATCTAAATTATCCTGTTGAATAACCAGTCACTGTGCATTTCCATGCATTTTATTACTGGTTTATCCTCCATGGGCCACAAGCTCCCTTCTAGAAGCTGTTGAAAGATTCATAAACACTCCTACAAATAGTGACCACCTTGAAAACCCCAACTTCCTTGGCAAATATGTGTTTTACCTAAATGTTCTCAAAAACAACAACAGCAACAAGACAGTAATGTTCTAGTCTCCATGGAAACAACTGTGGAATTTAGCAGGGCCAACCAAACCTTCAGTTGTCATTTGGGAAATATATAATTCATTACCTCATTTGGTTCTATCACACTGTTTTGATGCTACAGACAGATTAAAGAATGTCAGAAATGAGGCATATTTCCCAGGTTCACATAAATCAGTTAAAACATAGGGTCCAGTCAAAGCCAATTTTCCACTTGTAACATTTGTATTATGCTTTATCTCTAAGAAAATGAAAGTTTATATTCAGATGAATCTTTTGCATTTTGTGAATATTTTTGTATTTTACCCATACTGTCTTAGGAAAACACAGGGCTTAGTAATATTAAATAATAAACTTTATCAACATATGTGTTTTCTTCTAATACAAATATTATGCATGAGCTGTTTTGTTGAAGAGGCATTTTCTCTGGTTTGTAAAAGTAGCAAAAATTTGGAAAATAATTTTCTAAAATCACTATACATTTCCCCTGCAGTTCAAGTTCATTTAAATAATCTACCTATTTTAAATTACTTAATATGACTATTAATTAAGTATACCATTGTAAAATCTATAAAAACTCATAAGGCAAAGAAGGTTACCCAAAACTCTGGTAGCTCTCCCTACCAGATACAAATTATGACCTGACCTTTTCATGAGATATCTTTATACAGAACAAAAAGTGACAGAAGTACTTGTACAAATAAATAAGATCAATGAAGTATGAAAATGTAAGGAAAAACTGGCTTTTGTTAAACTGTAATTTATAGAATGCTTAAAAATGATGTTACTAGCAAATTGTGAGTAGCATACACAATGATTTCTATCATTTCTTCTGAATTAACATCAGTTACCTGAAACTGCTAATAAAATATTCAGGGACACTGTTTTCTTAGTTTTGACAAATGAGAGGAAAGGGAGAAAACAGAAAAGACAGTGAGCTTCATTTATTGTAAGAAGATAGGGAGCAGCTGGACATCTTTGGAAACAGCATCCGTCCCCAGCAAGTCCCCGGGCAGCCTCATCATGTAGCCTGAAATAGCACTGTCAAGAGCGCTCCTTAAACAGATTTCTCAACTCAAATACAATCTTTAAATAAACAATTTATCATACATTAGTCTGTTTTACTTAGGTAGAAATAAAAATCAACCACACAAGGGGCAGAGGATATCAATTAGAGGAAAGAGTGATACGGTATTGAAAAAATATTAACGTGACATTGTTTACGCATCAACTCCTGTCAGCTCAGATCTGGGCTCGTCAATGTACTGATGCTCATAGAAAAACCACAGCATCCAAGTCAAGGAATTAATATCTCTGCAATGTCCACACAACAGAAAATAGTTTGCTTTTCCAAAGAATTCACTGTTTGATGGAAAAAATAAAACTTGTAGACCTGAGCAATAAATATTCTAACAGTGTGCACTGAGTAACTCATGCCAGCATGCATGAGAGAAGTGTGCAAGGCTTGGCAGCAAAGAACTCAGCCTGGGCTTTAAAGTCTAGCAGTAAAAAAAAATTTGAAGAAATTTTATTTGCACCCAACTAGTATATATCATTGGAAAACATTGTGAGAAGCGTATACTTACCCAATGTAAATCCAGTTTACTTAAATGATAATAAGTGATGATAATTTTATGATCTACAAATACATATATTTAAGAAAATTCAGGGTATTTTTAAGGTAATTGAGATAATTGTTCTGCAGTTAAATGAAAATGACAACAATGGGGATAGGCAAAAAAGCTCAATTAATCAAAAATACATTTTATTTACACTTCTGGAACACTCTACCATAGGACAAAGAGCAAGGATGATATAGTAGGGCCAGTGAGATGCTGCAGCAGTTAAAGGTTTTCTGGCCAAGCTTGATGACCTGAGATCAATGTCCAGGACCTACATGGTGGAAGGAGAGAACCCTTTCATGCAATTTGTCCTATGACATCCATGTTTGTATCATATCATCATGCACATATGAATGAGCATGTGCATGTGCACGTGCACGCACACACACACAAACACACACACAGAGTGAGTACTTAATAATTAAATAAAATATAACAAAAATTGTAAACTGTAAGTTTATAATATAGTGAATTAAATTAAACCCCCCAGATCACATATTCCAAATTGTATAGAAACAGATATCAAAATATATGTAATGGTTTGGGATAGATATTTTAGATATAAAAAAAGCTGACAAGCAAGAGGATTATTCCATATTCCAGTGTGGAGTTAGACAGGGAATCCAAATATCTCTCATGAAGAAGAATGTGATTAAAGATAGACTAGGTGAGTCTCCTGTTTTACAAGTTTTCACAACATAATCCTATTGTGCTTACTAATTTAATGCTACTTCCAAACTGAGATATGTTGATAGGTACCCATTGATGACTCTTATTGAGGATGCAATCTTTCAATATTTGGACCTGGGGAACTTTTGAACCAAGAAAGAAAAAGAAAAGTGTGAAGAAAAAGACTTCAAAGCAGTAAAAACTGACTGACAGCAAAGATACCAAAACATTGTGGAAGTAGCTTCATCTTTATTTTGTTACAATATTATAGGGAAAGTTACCATTGTCTATTTTAATCAAATTCCATTCATAATACAGTGTAGTTTCAGAGATGCAATGTATCTTACAAAATTGGAACAAGATCTAATTTGATCATTTAAAGCAGATAACAAATAATTTAAAAAAGTAAGAAGGAATTAATTATGATCAACAGGACCCGCTATGAGTATGGATATGATAAATGGAGCATAAAGGAAACAATTGAGGATGAAAACAACTGTAAGATGACAGACATTTGTAACAGCTATTATTTTCTTATGTACCCTGAACTCTAACTTTCTCATTCACAACCTGATGCAATCTAACCTCTAGCATTAATTTAAGGCCCTCCCTAATACTAGATGATTGGGCTCTTTATTGTTATTATGGACCTCAAGGCAAGAGAGGGCACAGAGGAGTTTTGGGTGAAAGTGGATGATGTCAGCAGAATCCAGAATTTTGTTGTACGAATTATGTCCCTAACTTGATACTTGAACAATTGTTACCCAGGAGACTTATTACCATGACTTGTGTAGCATAGAAAAAGATTATTGGCAATTAAACTTATAATTCTGAAAACACTATGTGCATTTATCAAATTTTTACTGTGAATGCCAGGGGGATGGCTTGGTAGGTGAGGGCACTTGTTTCTAAGCCAAAGACTCTAGCTGGATTCTCAGGATTCACGAGGTAGAAGGAGCGAACCAACTCCTGAGAGTTATCCTTTCTCCTCCACACCTGTATCATGGCGCACACACACATACACACATACTCACGCATGCACACAATAAATAAATAATAAACAAACAAGTGTAATAAAAATTAAAACCATTAGATAATTGCTATATGAAAGAGAAACAACATGGCTCAATAGAATCTTTATTATGTAAGATAAATGTTTTGGTATATGTACTCGTTAGAGTTTATTATTTTTTATAAAGTCACCACAAAAGACAAACAATAGGAGAAATTAGAATGTATTTAAGCTCTTTGTTATCCATGTGCTTTGCTTACTGTGCCACCCGTTTAAAAACTGGTTGACAGTTTGGGTAGAGAAAAAAGTAGATTAATACATAGAGAAAGAGAAACATGGAGAAGGACTTTTATCTCCTTGGCCTTGTTGGGTTTTTTTTTTCCATACATTGTTTTGTTTTATTTTTTCCATTCAAGAACATAATTAAAGAAATAATTTTTTTTTCCTTTCTTCCCTGCAACCACTTTGGAAATCAGTGTGGCAGTTTCTCAGGAAATTGGGAATCAGCCTACCTCAGGATCCAGCAATACCACTCTTGGGAATATACCCAAGAGAAGTCCAATCATACTACAAAAGCATTTGTGCAACTATGTTCATAGCAGCATTGTTTGTAATAGCCAGAACCTGGAAACAACCTAGGTGCCCCTCAATGGAAGAATGGATCAAGAAAGTGTGGATTATA
>PVIU01023955.1:0-26430 GCA_004026605.1 Ondatra zibethicus | reverse complement strand
TAGATAGATAGATAGATAGATAGATAGATAGATAGATAGATAGATAGATAGATAGATAGATAGACAGATGCCCCACAGATTCCAAAAGACTGAGATGAACTCTCAGTGAACAACATGGTTCCTACAGTAGACTGTGCTGATCCAAACACTCCACTTTGAAAGGAGAGTGATGAGTGAGGTGTGAAGTGGAGCATCTCATAGGTGCCAACTTGGGGTTTGTATATTTTATAGTTTGGGATGACACACAGTAGTTGAGCATATTTATAAGGTACAGTGTGGCATTTCAATTCCTGAATTCTATGTATATAGGTCAGATCTGGAAACCTTACTTACTTACCTTACTTACTACCTCAGACACACAGCATCCCTTGGTGTGGGCAATGCTCTCCACAGACTATCTCGAAGTACCCAATTAACAGTACATGACCACAAATACCCTGCTATACTATTAGAAGCTATCCCTCCAGTCTGCCTGAAACCCCTGGACCATCCTTTGTCCCTCCCACCAAACTGGCTTTCTCTCGAAAGCCATTGGTGGATAGAGGATCCCCAGCGTGATGTGTTAGAGACTTTGTGCTCAGCAAGAAGACTTCCACTCCCTACCCATAATATCCTGTGTGAGCCAGACCATGGGGTGGAGTAGCCTGTAGAGCATGTATTTACCACACAGAGATACCAACTCTTTTCTCCTAGATGGTTTTGGTCTTGTTTTGTCCATACATTGAAATCAACTTTTGCCCCCAAAATGCAATTGATTCAGATCACACTCTCTTTTCCCACATTTTGCAAACTGGTTCAGAATTTAGAACCAAGAAGCAAATACCAGGTTCCAATACTTAGAGCCATGTGTGTTCCAGAGAGCAGAGAAACCTGTGGAAGTGAGACAGAGGAGGGAGGCGCTGCTTAGCAGATAGCAAAGCTGTTCAGGACAATTTACACACAAGCAGCTCCCAAGTTTAAAACTGAGTTCTTTCTTATACTGAAGACTTCCTTCCCCCGCCTGCCCACTGTAGGGTATAGGAGTAAGCTTCTTTAGAGTTTATCCAGGACAAGGAGGAAGTAAGGGCACTGAAGAAAGGGGAAGGAAGAACCGGCTGCCACCACTGCTGCTGATGACGATAAAAAGGCCTGTGCTGGTGGCAGTGATGACCTCACAACCACCTTGAAGTCAGGGCCTTTTATGTTCCTATATAGACAGGTACTGTATCCACTGGAGAAACTGCACCCCAGGGCTGCTGGAGTATCTGCCCACAGCAACACAGCTAGTAGGCGGAAAGAGAGGAAGGGGTTTCCAACGCCCTGCTTTGAAACCTAAATGAAATTTATCAGTATGGATAAAGAAAGTTTTGTATACATATAAAAATAGATAGACAGACAGATAGATAATGGTCTAGGAGGGGCTGGAGAGATGGCTCAGCAAATAAGAGCGCTGGCTGCTCTTCCAGAGGACCTGAGCTTGACTCCCAGCACCCACATAGCAGTTTTACAACCATCCCACACCCTGTTCTGGCCTCCATGGGCACCAGGCACATACATGGTATACAAACATACATGTAGACAAAACACTCACCTATATATAAAGCAAATAAATAAATTTAAAATGGAAAAGAGTACTGAAGACTGAGAGAAGGGAAGCTGAAGCAGTTTTTTTAAGACTTTGGGGGGCAGACATCAGCCTAGAATGGCAGGTGCACTGACCGAGGCTAAGAACAGTCTGTAAACCCTGAACGCATGACTCTTTCTTCCCTTTTATTGTTAGCCAGGAGGGAACAATCATCTGAGTCTTATCTATTCCTCAGTCACTTGCTTATCTTTGCCTTTTTCTCAACAAAATCTGTGTGGTTTCATGTCCACATTTTGCATTACCTTTGTTTTATTTTAAAGCTCAGCTGCCCTCTGTAGGCAGAGGCCACTTGTTCATTCCCAGCTGCCCAGAACTGAAATAATCACACAGAAACTGTATTAATTAAATCACTGCTTAGACTATTAGCTTAGCTTCTTATTGACTAGCTCTTACATCTTAAAATAACCCATTTCTATTCATCTGTGCATTGCCACGTGGCTGTGGCTTACAAGCAAGGTTCCAGCACGTCTTTCTCTAGCGGAGAATACATGGCTTCTCCTGACTCTGTCAACTCTCTCTATATATCTTTTCTAGCCTGGCTATATTCTGTAAAGCCATTGGTAGAAAGCAGCTTCTTTATTCATTAACCAATAAAAGCAACACATATACAGAAGGACTCCCATGCCAGCCCTGTGACCTTGCAGGCTTGACCTTGGCTTTGGCTTTTGGTAATTTTCTACTAAACTTCTAGTTTGGGGAGTATCTTAGCAGAGTTTAGGGGGGATAGTTAGACTAGCAGACATTAGCTGGGTAGAGTGTTTTCCATTCCTTCGTAGCTGAACCTAAGCTGGCTTGAGGCACCTTTGAAAAGGAACCATTAGCTGTCATTTCTAACATACACGAATTTCTTTTGAGCCATAAAGAAGGAAGTTCTATCATCTGCAGGAAAATTAATATAATCGAAGATAACTATTGTCTGAGTTTCCTTTCTGTTGCTGGGACAAACATCCTGTCCCAAAGCATCTTAGGGGAGAAAGGGCTTATTTCATCTTAAAGTTACAGTCTATTTTACTGAGGGAATTCAGAACAAGAATTCACACAGGAACTTGAAGGCAGGTCTGCTTGCTCCTCCACACAGACTCACCCCTACCCAGGAAACTCGTTCAAAGCCAAGGAAGTTCAGCAGAAACCACGAAGGAAGAGCTTTCTGACTGGCAGATAGACTTACACTTAGCTAGCTTTCTATACATTCTGGATACATGAACAGCTACAGTGACACATGAACACACATGTGCATGAGTGAACAAACATGAAAGAAAAGGTGAGGTGGGGTGGGGAGAAGAGAGATGATGGACTGTCTCTGCCCAATGACCATGTAGCAGTCAAAGTTGCCACTTCAAGCCACTGTCATGATAGATTTAGCAGAGCAGTTGCTGCAGCTGCCTCTCAAATAACGAAACATGCATTAGATGCAAGCTTGGAGAGTTGCATGCGTTCGTGGACTGTGCTGTAGACAAGGAAGGGAGGATAAATGGTAGACACACAGTGAGGGATCCTTGTATTTATGATTTTCCCTGTGTGTCAATGGATATTCAATGAATGTCCACTGTTAACTAAAGGGAAGTACATACAGAACATGTCAGGGAAATCCCAGTGAGATGTCTGATGCAACGCTGGTGAGTCACTGTGTCTGTTTCCATGGATATAGTCATATTTGTCCTGGATCCCAAGCCATCCAGCCTGTGGTTTCCATAAAGGGGTGACGTTAAGAGGTTAGCACTGATACAGCTCCTTCCACACACATTCTTTGGCTTACTTGGTGAATGAAAGTTTATTTTTTCAATTCTCTTCCTGTATTTTGTAATCCCAGGAGGTGTAACGTACAACTCAGAGATGCCAGGAAGAGAGCACCAGATGGGATCTGAAGGCAACTGGTGTGTTGTATGAAGGAGCTGGCGGGGGACATCAGGTGGTAGTTAAGTGTTTTGGATGAAGCCCAGGTAGGAAGAGTGAAGAACAACTGGACCACGTTAGATCAGATCAAAAGGGTCTCTGTCCTAGTTACCTTTAACTGTCAATGTGATGTAGCCTTGTGTCACCGGAGAGGACGACATTGACTGAGAATTTTCCTGGATCTCAATCTAGATCAGATTGGCCTGTGGACACGGCTCTGGAGGACTGACTATTTACATCCTTTTTTTTTTTTATAGACAGGATAGCTGTCCTGGAACTTGCTTTGTAGACCAGGCTGGCCTTGAACTCACAGTGATGCACCTGTCTCTGCCTCCTGAGTGCTGGGATTAAAGGTGTGTGCCACCACCGCCTAGTTTATTTATCTATTTTTGAGACAGGATCTCACTATGTAGCCTTGACTGGCCTAGAACTCACTATATAGTCTAGGCTGGACTTGAACTCAGAGAGATCCTCCTGCCTCTGTCTCCCAACTGCTGGGATTAAAGGCATGTGCCACTATCCCCAGCTATCTTGATTTTCAATTGCTATAGGAGGACCCAGCCCACTGTGGGCAGCCCTATTTCCTGGGAAGGCAGTCGTGGGCTGTATAAGAAAACTAACTAAGCAGGAGCCTGTGAATGAGCCAGCAAGAGGCCTTCCTCTGTGATTCCTGCTTCAGAGTCTCCTGATTGAGCTCCTGCCCTAACATTCTCAATGATGGACTGTGCACCAAAGTATAAGCCAAGCAAATCCTTTCGTCTTTCCTGCCTTACATCACTTTTGGTCAGAGTGTCTTCCCATAGCAACAGAGATGGAGCTAGAACTGCCACTCTGAGGAGCCGACATCTGAGAACTGGATGCAAGAAGAAAGCTTTTGTGATTTGAATGTAAAAGGCACCCCCATGGGCCATGTGTTTGCACCTTTGGTCCCCACATTGGTTGAGCTGTTTTGAAAGACCGTGGAACCTTTAGGAGCCTCACTGAAGGAAGTAGGTCACTGTGCGGAAATCTCAGGGTTTTGTTTTGTTTTGTTTTTTAAGATTGATTTGTTTATTATGTGTACAGCATTCCTTCCATGTGTGCCCGCATGCCAGAAGGGGGCGCCAGGTCTCATTACAGATGGCTGTGATCCACCATGTGGTTGCCGGGAATTGAACTCAGGACCTCTGGAAGAGCAGTCAGTGCTCTTAACCACTGAGCCATCTCTCCAGCCCAATCTCAGGGTTTTATAGCCCAGCCCCACTTGCTGTTCACAGCCCTCTGCTTCCTGGCTGCAGATTCAATCTGGCTAGCCACTATATCTTCCTGCCGCTAGGCCTTACTCACCATAATGGACTGCATTCCCTCAAACTGTAACCAAATTAAACCTTTCATCCTATAATTGTTTCCTGTCAGGGATTCAGTTACAGCAACAAGGAAAGCAACAGACACAGAAGGCAACTCTAAAGAGGAGCCCCTGTATGCAGGATCCACACACAAGCAGAAGGGCTGAGGGTACAGTACAGATAGGAGGCAGGTGGGCGAGTGTTCAAGAAAGAAGGGATCTTAGGAGGTGATGCCCTCAAAGCCTTCGGAAGGACCCTGGCTTTGCGTTCACAGTGTGATGGAAATGCACTGGCCTCTAGGAGCAGTAAACATTCTATATGCTGAGCCATCTCTCCAGCCCCTCATTCAGCAAATTTTTATGAAACCCAAATCAGGAACTCAAGCAACAATCGTTAAAACCAAATATCCTAACATAATACACTCCAAAGATATACTCATTTGATACTTACATGCTGAGGAATTATAGTAGTAGGCAAAGATCAAAAATCTTTGTTTCCATAATTAAAACATTATTTTTCTATAAGAATAGAAAACTTTTAATGGACAATAAAAACACTGAATGTATAGCATACAATAGTCTTGAATCTAAACTGAGGTACTTTAGGCCATGTTCATGGATGATGTGTGATGTAACAGGATGGTGTGAAGCATAAATGTAGAGTGTTTGCTTCCAAGGCTGCAGCGAAGTCATCTGATACAATATGTGCCAATACCACCAGATTCACTATTGTTTAATTTTGAATTAATTGCCAGATTTTTTGTGACCCTCCAACTGAGTGCCATACAACTTCCTAAGCCACAGTTTAAGAAGCTGGGTTTTAAACATTAAAAGGCATGAATGACAGAGCTCTTGAGAACAGTAATTACACTCATCAAACTCATCGCTCTCAAGGCCCACAGACGATGGCGTGGAGCCTGCACACCTGCTCGGCCGCTAGCCAAAAGCAGGCAACCTTCTGCGTTGTGTACATGAGTGCCCTCTGCTGTTCAGAGTGGGCTGGTCCATTGATGTAGATTCTTCAGTTGAACAATGCAGAAGTACTAAACAGCAGCTCTCTTAGATTTTTGTGAATTCTTGTGGGGCAGGGGAGCCACATGATGAACAATTTCAAGGCAATTTCACTAGCCATAATTGATAACACCTCTATAGTGAAAGATCAAATCCTTTGCTTCTCAAGAAAGCAGCGTTGTGTGAGAGAAACCAGGTGATTAGACATTCAAGGCTTACTCTTTTTATTGCAAATTATCCAACATCTAGAGTATTTTATTCTTGAATAAAAGTACCAATTTATGGCTTATAGAAGATGAAAAAGCTGCTAACCCTTTATAAAATCTTCATGGGAATTCCACAAGACAATAAAGGTCTAAGATTTCAAATAGCTTTGAGAAACCCCATCACATCCACGTGTGATTTCTTGGAAAATAGATACGGTGGTGTTTAAACTGGGCCTGAAGGGACAAGCTGCATCAGTAGATCCCTGTCGATGGAGAGAGAGAGAGCAGAGATGACACAGGCTATGCGAAAGAGAGTCACAGACACTCCGAGGATGGTCTGGTGGTGGGGCCCCAAAAGACTCACTAACTGGATGATGAGCTATGTGATTGGATCCAAGCCCCAAAGATGCTTAAAAGGCATGTGCAGTACACCTGAAGAGAGAAGGGGTAGCATAAAGAGAAGCCATCAAAGGACCTCTTACAAACAGACCACAGGTCTCCAGGTGATGTTGCCATGGCAAAGAAAACAAGAGGAAAATATTGAGAGGAAGGGGTGAAAAAAGAGGGATGTTGACTGGGAGGATGGAGAACCATTTCACAAACATCACACAGAAGCTTTAGAAAAGTTAGTTGATTTTTTTTTCATCAATAACCGTATCTCTTATGCTTCCCAGGCTTTTCTACATATATTCTGTACCCTCTCTCTGTTCTGTTTTAGTTGGTAGTGGTGGTAGTGGTGTATGTGTGTGTGTGTGAGAGACAGGATTTCATTATACAATCCTGGCTGGCCAGGAACTCACTATATAGACCAGGCAGTCCTTGAACTCATAAAGATCTGCTTGCCTCTCCTTCCAGAGTACTGGGATTAGGTATGTACTACCATGCCTGGGCTCCATGATTTGAGAACTTAGCCAAGAACTGGGAATTGTATTTGCACTGGTGATTCCTAAGATTCAACCTGTGGTGGTTTGAAAAAAAAATGGTCCCCAATGGGAATGCCACTATTAGGAAGTGCAACCTTGTTAAAGTATGTGTGACCTTGTTGAAGGAAGTGTGTCACTGTGGGGGTGGGCTTTGAGGTCTCCCATGCTCAAGCTACACCTACCTCAGTTCACTTCCTGTTGTCTGTGGATCAAGATGTAGGATCCTTAGCTCCTTCTCCAACTCCATGTCTGCCGCCATGTCCCACCATGATGATAGTGGACTAAACCTCTGAATTGTAAGACACCCCAATTAAATGTTTTCCTTTCTAAGAATTTCTGTGGTTATGGTGTATCTTCACAGCAATAGAAACTATAACTAAACAGAAGTCAGTACCAGGGACCAGGGTATTTCTATGATAGGCCTAACCATGCTTTTGTTTGAAGGAATATGGACCTTGGGACTGTGGATTAGAAAAGCAGTTGAATGCTATAAAGTGCTGCTTAATGGGCCATACTAGTAGGAGCATGGATGAAGGTAGTGCTGAGGGTGATTTGATGAACTGTACAGGCCTTGCTTAAGAGGTTTCACAGAAAAAGAATATTAATATGTGGTCTAGAGATTGTTCTTGTGACATTTTAGTAAAGAATTAGCTTATAGTGGTATTGTATTTGTGTTTTAATAAATAAAGCTTGCCTGAAGATCAGAATGCAAAGCAGTCACACTAGTCAGCCATACAGGCCAGACAGTAGTGGCACACACCTTTAATCCCAGCAGCAAGCCTTTAATCTCAGCACTAGAGAGGAATATAAGATGGGAGGAGACAGGTCTCAGGCTCAGTCTCAGTCTGAGAATTTGTGGAGGCAGGATCACCCATTTTGGTCTGAAGGAGAAATAATAGTCAGTGGCTAGCTGCCTTGCTTTTCTGATCTTCAGCATGAACCCCAATATCTGTCTTTGGATTTTTATTATTTGTGCTAGAGTGGCTGCTTCTTGTCCTTGTCTGAAGAGTCTGCCTGAGGTTAAAGTGAAGAGATTTGGATTAATTATATTGGCAGAGAAAATCTCAAAACAGACTAACATAGACTCTGTCATGTGGTTTCTAGTGCCCATGCTTATTGTAATGGAAAAATTAAAAATGCTGCAGGATCCCCAGTGGCAGTAGGCAGCAGAAATGCTGTAGGTCCCCAAGTGGTGGTAGCAGGTCATGTGGCGGCAGGTAGCGGGCCCTGACAGCAGCCAGTCCCAGGCAGAGACAGCTGCCAGTCCCTGAGCAGTGGTTGGTCCCAGGCAGGGAGACAAGTGGCAGGCAGGCAAGAGACAGAGACATGGATAGGCACACCATGCAGAGTAAAGTTGGATATTTATTCAGGGGGTTATGGAGGGAGAAGGGTGAAGGGGAAAAGAGCAGAGAGAGAGAGAGAGAGAGAGAGAGAGAGAGAGGAGAGAGAGAAGCGGGGAAGGGGAAGGGTGGAGAGAGAAGCAGAAGCTGCCTCTCCGAGAGGAAGACGGAAAAGAGAGAGAGCTCAGGCTGGAAGCTGAAGATCAGCCTGCCTCAGCCGATGGGGGAGGAAGTGGGCGTGGCTTGTCTCTTAAAGAGACAGAACAATCATTACTTTCCCATCTCTTTTTTATAATAAAAAAGTGGGTGGTTAGGCACCACAGGTCAAAGGAATTGGGGCGAAGGATTCTCAAGACTGCTTCCTGCTTATTTGTGGGCGTTGTCTTTGGGGGGAACCTGAGAAGGCTGGGTGCTGGTCACATCCTAGCATAGCTGGTCTCTTTGCTCCTGTCTGGTGTTTGTGGCATGGAAGTGTCTGGTGTCTCTTACACCTGGTTAAGGCATTGGCAGAACAGAGGACAAAGTTAAGTTTAAGAAAAAAAAATTTAGGACCAGGGAATTGAGGAAGATGTATCTCACCTGTTTAAGGTGGATCCTTCAATTCGGTTCGCTAGAACTCACAATTTTTTTGGGTTTGTGAAAACAGAAGTTTTAGACATATACATTGTATAAACAGTAACATGTTTATGTCAGAATGACTGTGACAGATACTTTTGCACGATGAAAAGTATTTTTAAGACTATGGAAGGCATCATGAGAGAGAAATTCGATCTGAAACTTGTTTGGTAAAGTTGTTCTTTTAAACTGAGAAAACCTTTTAGCTATCAAACTATATCAAAGATCTTTGAGAAGGATAAAATTTTACTTGAGTTACTGATTAAAAAATGAGAGAGAACTTACTTGGTTGGCATCTAGAGTTACTCCTCTTTAGGATTCTCCATGGTCGCTGAAGGTCGCATTTGCCTTTTGCTGTTTAGCGCAGGGCCTGCCAGGCTCCAGAAGATCCTATGGGCTAAGAAATCTGTAGCAAGACAGGCCTACCTTGACCTGAGCAACTAGGCTGTCAATTCCCACCATCCTGTCCACATCAGGAGATCTTTAGTTTATGTGACAGGCAGTTTTGCCCAACGTTTAGCACTTGGCAGTTACAGCGAATTGTGGATGGACATTGTTCTGTGTCCATCTGTCTTTTGTCTTCTTTGGAGGAAGTAGAGTTTCGCTGCCAGAAGCCAACCTGCCTCTTTTTGTTATGAAAAGTTTTTTTTAATAATTAAATATTTAAATGCCATATTCTCTAGATCTCTGAGCAATTGAGGGCTGTTTATTAGGTATACCTACAGTTTAGAATCTGCCTGGAGAGCTGGGTCTGAGCTTGACCACATTGGCTCTCAACTTAACAGGTAAGATTTACACTCCTAAAATGACAGAAAGAAGAAAAAACTGTTTGCAATAGAAGGTAATGGCAAAACTGACAATAGCAGAGAACAGCTTAATATATTTGTAAGAGACTTAAAAAAGTACATACCGATTTAAAACATGAGACTTATTGTTTTTGTAGTCTGAAATGAGATGCAATGAACAATTATAACATTAAGCATAGGTGCATTTAAGTTACATGTATGATCACACACACACAGAGAGTGAACAGGAATTGGGCAAAGTGGATGCTCTTGGTGGGCCCTACCAAAGGCATGCCACTGTGCAAAACACATGCAACAGAGTCAACAAGAGGAATTTAGTGAAAAAAAAAAAAAAAAACGTAAGTAAACCGGGGGACAAGGCAGGGTATACTTCAATAGAGATGGGAGAACTTGGTCATCTGACCTAGCTCTCAGCCAAGATGGCAGTGTTAACTATGCAGAGTTAACACTGGGGAACCAGGCAGGGAACACCTCAGTAAAGATGGCAGAACTTGGTCACCTGACCTGGCTCTCAGCCAAGATGGCAGCGAAGTCACCTGACCCCAGTCAAAATGGAAGCAGTCACATGTTATATGAAGAAGCCACTCAGTTAAGATGTCGCTGAGGTCACTTGACCTCAGTTAAGATGGTGGTGAGGTCACATGACCTCAGTCAAAATGGCAGCAGTCACATGCTGCATGAAAAAAGCCAGTTTTTGAGCTGTAGGGGTTTTAAGCTCAATAAGAGATGGAAAAGCCACAATTTTTGAGCTGCAGGGATTTTAGCTTAATAATAAGAGAGACCTAGAGGCGTGATCTGCCCTGTTGCTGAGCCGCCATGCCACAAGCTGTGGCAGGGAGCAAAAGGCTGGAACTGAAAAAGCCGCACCATGCCACAAGCCACGACAGGGAGCAAAAGGCTGGAACTAAAAAAGCCACCTCGTGGATCCTGGCAGGGTCCATTTGCCTGTGCGCTGACAGTAGTTAGAACGTTCCCACAGACAGTAGTCAGAAAGCTCCCATAAAAGTGGAGCTGGTGGGACACCGGTGGAGTGAGGGTAAGAGCTAAGGCCTAGAGTTTTGGGGCCTCTAAAAGTCTTCCACCTCAGGGGGGACAGATCTGGATGGCTTGCTACCCACAGCTGAAATTGGGTAAACCCGCGAAACACCACTAGGCCTATAACGGGACGTGTCCCCCATAGGCAGGGTGTAAATTGGCGCAAACACCACAGGACCTGTGGGAGGGCGTCCCCTGACCCCCAGGTGGGGTGCTATAGCCTGACTGGATTCAGTCACGGTGACTCAAAATCCAGAGAGGCCAGAGGCCACTCTGAGCGGCCTTTTACAGCTAGGGAAAAAAAGAAATGGAAAAAAAGAGAAAAAAGAATCTGAGGGACCCTGGATCCTCAGTCAAATGCACCGCACAGATTGTGCAGTGCTAGCTAGCACAGGCGGACTGACCCCAGGTCAGTCCAAACACAAATTTAGCTAAGGGAGGCAACCATAGTAGAATGGGGGAAACTCACCAATTGAAGCCAGTGTTGTTCAGAGAAATTGCGCTCAGGTATATGGAACATGTGGTTGTTTTGGAGAAAATCCCTGGTTCCGGATCCCGACCTCAGGGAAAAGAGGAGCCTGGGGCGGGAGAGCCTCCCGAGTCTCACGGCACCAAATGTAATGGAAAAATTAAAAATGCTGCAGGATCCCCAGTGGCAGTAGGCAGCAGAAATGCTGTAGGTCCCCAAGTGGTGGTAGCGGGCCATGTGGTGGCAGTCAGCGGGCCCTGACAGCAGCCAGTCCCAGGCAGAGACAGCTGCCAGTCCCTGAGCAGTGGTTGGTCCCAGGCAGGGAGACACGTGGCAGGCAGGCAAGAGACAGAGACATGGATAGGCACGCCACGCAGAGTGAGGTTGGATATTTATTCAGAGGGTTATGGAGGGAGAAGGGTGAAGGGGAGAAGAGCAGAGAGAGAGAGAGAGAGAGGAGAGAGAGAAGCGGGGGAAGGGGAAGGGTGGAGAGAGAAGCAGAAGCTGCCTCTCCGAGAGGAAGACGGAAAAGAGAGAGAGCTCAGGCTGGAAGCTGAAGATCAGCCTGCCTCAGCGGATGGGGGAGGAAGTGGGTGTGGCTTGTCTCTTAAAGAGACAGAACAATCATTACACTTATAAAGATTTGTAATGAAAAGGAGTGAGCTGAGCAAGGAAAAATACAGAATATACAACTTGAGGAGAAAAAGAGTAGCAGGAAGTGGAATGGAAATAAGTCCTGTGTTCAAGAAGATAAACAGATTAAGACATGGAATAAAAAGAGGGTTGACCTCAAAACACGATCCAGAGCTAAATTTCCAGCTTGTGAAAAGGATTAAAGAAAAGCTTGGAGCAAGGTATGGTGGCGCACACCTTTAATCCCAGCACCCAGACAGCAGGGGATGGCGGATCTCTGAGTTTGAGGCCAGCCTGGTCTATAGAATAAGTTCCAGGACAGACAAGCTTGGGTAGTGAAGGAAACTATGGAAAACAGAAGATGTAATTGAGCAAGAGGCCTATGGCCCAGCCCCAGCAAGCAGAGTTTAGCAGCTTTGGCCATGTGTTCTGACCTTAGAATCATGAAGCAACTAAGGAAAGCCACTAAAGCCAGACATGTTGTAGAATAATCCATCTGTATAGTGTGAATATATATTAATCTCACTGGTTAATAATAAAGCTGATTTGGCTTATAGCAAGACAGAATAAGGCTAGGCAGGAACACCAGACTAAAAATACAGAGAGGAAGAAGGGCAGAGTCAGGTGATACAAGCCATCCACTAGAGAAACAAGATTGTTAGAGGACAGATAAAGCCATGACCCATGTGGCAAAATGGACATTAATAGAAATGGGTTAGTTTAAGTAGTAAGAGCTAGTTAGTAGTAAGCCTGAGCTGGGCCAAGCATTTTGTAACTAATATAAGCTTCTGTGTGCTATTTGAGACCAGGAAGTTGGAACAAAAGAAAAACAGGATGTAGAATCTGTGAGTTCTATTAAGAGTTTTATGGAGCAGGAAGTTAAAAGTCATAAAAGGGATATAAAAGAGAAAAAAGAAACTTTAGAAAAGGAGATTGCACTGATAAAAAAGAAGTTAGTAAAAGAAGGATAAAAAAGAAGTTAGTAAAAGAAGGAAGGCAGCTTTGCAGAGCCTCTTTTGGGAGGAGTGCGCTGATGCGAAGGCAGGGTTTTCCCCCAGCAGGACCTTGGCATGTTGGCTGGCGCAGGAAGGTGCCTGGGTTTAGCAGCACAGATTATTTATGACCATGCTGTTTATGCCTAGTGGCCAGCCGTTAAAACTTGAAAAGCTTTACCTAACAAAGGAGCAGGGGAACAACTGCCTAAGGTCCTTCAAGGACCTTCAGAATCTTATTCTGAGTTTGTTGACCAGCCTGTTACAGCTGGGAAGTCGAAATTTTGGGGATGTGGACTCAGCTATGCCGGTCATAAAGCAATTGGCCTGTGAAAATGCTAATTAATACTGTCAAGAGGCTATATGCCCCCATAGAAATAGTTTAAATGACTTTATCTGGTCTTGCAGGGACATTGATGGCACTCACATGATGGGTCAGGTAATTGTTTCTGCCCTTAGGGAGGGTCAAGGTGGAGCTAGAGCAAGGAATTGTTTTCAATGCAGAAGGTTGGGACACATTAAAAGGAATTGCCCTGCGGGTAAAGGGATGGTTAATCAACCCAGGGAAAAAGCCAGGTGTGGTGGCACATGCCTTTAACCCCAGCACTTGGGGAGGCAGAGACTGGCAGGTATCTGTGAGTTCAAGGCCAGCCTGGTCTACAGAGTAAGTTCCAAAAACATCTAGAGGCAGGACGCATAGTGCTATCGACTTCTCCCTGAAGTACTCCTATCTTTGTTATTAAGAAAAAGTCTGGTAAATGGAGGTTGCTGTAAGATCTTAGAGCAGTAAATGATTATGGACATTCTGCAGGGGAATCCATATCCAACTTTCTTCCCTAAGTTGACTCCTCAGGCAAGGCAATGCTACTTTAATTGAAGAAAAGCTTGCCTCTGCTCGTATTCATTATATTGACTATATTCATATTGATTATATTCATTATATTGACTATAGTCAGCCGCTGCTATTGATAAGGTTTTCCTCTCAGCATACTGGAGTTTTTGGCAGCAAGGACCCATCCTGTGGGTACATGAACATGTGTCACCTGTAAAAATTGTTATCTCGTATCCATCATCTGTGCTAAACTTGTTTGCAAACCTTTGGAATATCACCTGATAAGGTTATTACACCATATACCGAAGCAGAAATGACTTGGCTGCAAAATTTTGCTGAAGATTGGACCTTGTTTTTATGCACTAATCCCTGCAGGTTTGATAATCATTATCCTTCTGATAAGTTGGTCACCTTTTTCAAAAATCATCCGGTATGCTTCCCTAAAGTTATTTCTTTGCAACCTCTGGCAGGGTCAGAGAATGTGTTTACTGATGGGTCTTCCACCGGGAGAGCTGTGGTGACCTCCCCTCCTGATTTTGATATTCAGCCTGTTAATGCTAAATCTGGCTCAGGTGGCTGAATTGGTTGCTGTACAAATGACCTTAGAGAAATATGCTGATATTCCATTTAACCTTTTTACTGACAGTCAACATATAAGCAAAATTCTTGCACCTTTGGAAACTGCAGCTTATATTGCCTCTGTTTCTCGAGTCCAGATACAGTTATTGGCTATTCAAACTTTACTTTGGACCTGATCTGTTCCCATTTATGTAGGGCATTTGCAGGCCCATACTGACCTTCCTGGTCCCTTGAACGAGGGAAATGCATTGGCTGATCATCTCACCACCAAAATTGTGCAGTTAGTCAAGAATCTTATGAAGCTGCAGAAAAAGCTCATAATCGTTTTCATCTCAATGCTGGGTCTTTAAGATTTCATTTTAAGATATCTCAAGAGCAAGCCACTGATATTGTTTAAAAATGCTTTCTGTGTACAGAACTTTTAGCTGTTCCCCATTTGGGAGTTAATCCTTGTAGGCTTGCTCCTAATCATTTATGGCAAATGGATGTTACCCATGTTCCTTCTTTTGGGCGTATGCAATATGTTCACGTAACCGTGGGTACATTCTCATCTTATTTTTGCCTCAGCCCATACAGGAAAAAAATTACGGGAAGTTGGAAGTCACTGTCTCCAGGCTTTTACCTACATGGTAAAAGATCCCCAGAGTGTGGAGACTCTCACTCAAGTCTTGGGATAACATGACCCCCCAAGAACTCATGAGAGACCTTCCTTGCTGCAATAAACACATGAGGTTTATTGACAGGAACCAGCGCTGAGGCCGAGACTCATATCCCATGCAGGGGAGGAGTTTGACCCCGAGTAGTTGGGAGAAGGGGTATTTAAGGGAAGAAAGAAAACCACAACCCAAAGGGGGTAGGTGGGCAAATAAAGGTCTAGAAAGAATAGCATCAGGATTATACATTCCACCTGACTCGGTGAGCGTTGGCGGTCCCCCACATTGGATCTCATAAGGAGTGAGTTTAAATTGCCCTGTGGTGTTTCGAACCCAGAACAGAGCAAAGGGAAGGAGGGCTGTCCAGTCATTCCCACCAATCTCTAGGGACAATTTTGTCAGGGTCTCTTTTAGGGTTCTATTCATCCTTTCTACCTGACCAGAGCTCTGGGGTCGGCAAGCACAATGTAATTTCCAATTGATCCCCAGTTGGGTGATCAGTCCCTGACTTACCTGGGCAACAAAGGCAGGTCCATTATCAGACTCAATTACCTTGGGTATCCCAAACCTCGAGAAGATTTCTTCTATGATCTTCTTAGCCACCACATTGGCCGTCTCGGTCCTGGTAGGAAAAGCTTCTACCCAGCCTGAAAAATTATCTATAAAAACTAATAAGTACTTGTTACCATATCTGGCTGGCTTAATTTCTGTAAAATCTACCTCCCAGTAGGCCCCAGACTGGTCTCCCTTGAGCCTCTTCCCAGGAGTATATATGGAGTGTCCTGCATTAGTCATAGCACAGGCCTTGCAGCTTTTGACTACTTCTTTTGCCAAGTCAGAGAGTCCTATAACATAATAGTCAGAGGACCTAACCACATCTTTTAGTTTCTTGGCCCCCAAGTGGGTCAGGTAATGTAATTTGATAGCATACTTGTGTCCTTCTTTTCGTGGGAGGACTAGTTTTCCTCCTTCTGTCTCTACTGCCCCATGTGTGGTTCCCTTTACCAGTCCTAATTTGCCCATAACTTGATAGTCCTCGGGGGTGTATCTAAAGTTGGTTTCACTGATATCATGATAATCTTTAGGCTCTTTGACTGCCAGGATAATTGCTCCTCAGGCCGCCTGTTTAGTGGTTAGGTCTGCCATCTGATTTCCTTTAGTCACAGCATCTCGAGCTTTTTGGTGTCCTGGACAATGTATGATGGTTACCTTCTTTGGCAAATGTATGGCCTCGAGGAGGCTCAAAATTTCTTCCTTATTTTGTATGTCTTTTCCTGCAGATGTCAATAGTCCTCTTTGTCTATGTATTGCTCCATGTATATGGGCAGTGGCAAAAGCATACCTGCTGTCAGTGTATATGTTGATAGACTTCCCCTCTGCCATCTATAGAGCTTGTATCAAAGCCACAAGTTTGACTTTCTGGGCTGACGTCCCTTCAGGGAGGCTACTGGCCCAGATCACTTGCTTCCCGTCCACTACTGCTGCCCCTGCCTTCCACTTACCTTCAACCATGAAGCTGCTGCCATCCATATACCACCTAGGCCAAGGCTGATCCTTCAGATCATTTCGGGTACCAGCTTCTTCTGCCAAAATGTCAGCGCAGTGATGGGTAAGTGAGGAGTCATCAGTCTCGGGCAGTAGGATAGCAGGATTGAGGACAGCAGGGGAAGCAAAGGTCACTCATTCGGCCAACAAAAGGCTTTGATCACCTCCGGCCAGGTTCGAGTAAACCTGATCTGGGTCTTCAACTTTGTTAACAAGTCTCTTTCTAATAAAGGTGTGGGACACTCAGGGATAATGAGGAAGGGATGAGTCAGTTGTCCTCTCCCCAAATCTACAGTTCGTAAGGTGGTCCACGGATATTGTTTCTGTCCAGTTGCTCCAATTACTATAGTCCTTGTATTCTTTAGCTTCCCCAATGGTTATTTCAGCACAGAGTACTCAGCCCTGTGTCCACTAGAAAATCCATTGGGGTCCCCTCCACAGTCAGGGTTACCCTAGGCTCAGGGAGGGGATCTGAGCCCCGTCCCCTCTAATCATCTTCTTCTAGGGCCAGTACCTTAGAGGTCCTTCCTTTTCTCTTTGGGCATTCTCTTGCCCAATGTCCTTTTTCTTTGCAATAAGCACATTGGTCTTTGTCCAAGGGGTGCCTCTGTCTGTCTTCACTCATCTTTGGTCTTCTGTTGCCAAGGTTCCCTATCTGCCTAGGTCCTGTCTTTCCTTTCTCTCCTACCACTGAGGCCAAAATTCTAGTCAAATTTCTCTCTTGTCTACAATCCCTCCAGTCCTCTCTTTCCTCTGCCTCCCGCCTCTCTCTCTCTCACTTCTCTTCCTCCGTCTCTCACTTATGAAACACCTTCTCTGCTTCTGTAACCAAATCCTGCAAGGTATAATCCTGCAACCCTTCTAACCACTGTAACTTTTTCTTAATAGTTGATGCTAACTGTCCTATGAAGGCCATAGCTATCGCTGCTTGCTGACTCGCAGAGGTTGGGTCAAAGGGAGAATACGCCTGTAAGCCTCCATTAAACGTTCAAGAAATACAGATGGCGGTTCAACCGGCCCCTGAAGAACCTCTCTTACCTTGGCCAAATTGGTGGGGCATCTTGCGGCCCCTCAGATATCTGCCATGAGAGCTTGGCAATAGGCCATCAGCTGCTCCCTACCTGCTTTAAGTTTGACCTTGAAAACAGACACAGGAAACTAAATAAGGCCCATTTCTGTAACCTACCATATCAGCACTTTAAAGATGAATGACTAACTTGAATTTTTTAACAGTCTACAATAAGTTAGTAGCTTTTACAAGACTAGAACTCCAAACTCTGTAAAGAAACCGAATTAGTCATCCTGAGGATAAACACAGAACAAGTTTATACCTAGCTGTTAATGCAAAGGCAAGGAACAGGCCCCAAAGTGAAATGGCAAGAGAAGAGAGTCTAAGGGCTAGCATTGCCCTAGGGCAAACTGAGACTAAGGTCTATCTTTTTGCTGCTCTATAGAACCCATCTTGGCAGGTGTGTACTAAGCTGACCTGGAAAACTGCCGTAGGCCTTACATTTTTCCCCCTTCACAAGTACCGATGACAGGACTGAATCGTAGGGCCAGTACCTTAGAGTACTGCCCAGGGACTCAAGGGACCCTAATACCATCAGTTGAACAGTATTGACCCATTTTCAAACAAAAGCCATCAAGTCTGTTGATAAGAAGCAAGATTGTTAAAGTTGGAAGCAAAGCTTTAACCAAGGAGACCAATTGAGCAAGTTTTCATCCAGCTTTCCTGTGAGTGTTTTGTTTTTTATCATTAACAAGGCCATTGAAATTTTAATTACTCCAGAGTGATTGACACAAAAACAACATTGTTTTACCCAGGAGAGGGGGTCTAAACCTCTTAGTATTAATACAAAAAATGTATGACACAGTTTATTTAAATAGCTTAAACCCAACACATCTAGCAAAGACAAGGAGGCTACAACTGCAGTTTTGCCTATGTTGTGAATCTTAATTTAAACATCTGATATGCAGGTGGTCCTAGACTGCCCCTGTACAACAACCTCCAAAATATTGAGATTTATAGGCTCGTCTGCTGTTCCAAGCCCTCCACCAAACTGCTTGGGTCTTTGACTTCTTTATCACAAGAACAATTTTGTCTTTAGTTAGCTTTTGGTGCTTATTGCTCTGACCCTAATTTTTAGCCTTTTAACAATATAAAATATAATATCTAGTTTTTTAACCCTAGCAAAATGGCAATTTAAAATTTAATACAATTTTTTTTAAAAAACAGCATATAGCATTTTCAACATTATCTATACCAAAAAATTATCTGAATTTCTGCTAACCTAAATTTAGTAATCAGAGTTTAGTGATCAAGTCTTAGCTCCATCCTTGTAAGAAAACCTATGTAGACAAACTTTTTAACAAAATAAGCACATTTAGTATTTGCATGTTTAAGAAACCATAGCAAACATAGTTTACATTTTTTTTTTGCATTTTAGACAACATATTAAAATCTCTCTTGCTTTTTAGACAACATAAAAACTCTTACCAAAGTCTTTTTTGTGGTTTTTCTCAGTGGGATGTATGGCTACATTTTAAAAAAGAACAGCACATAAAATCCTGTTCCAGTGTGAAACATTTGAGACCAACAATAGTTTTTTTTTTACATTAACCAACAATAATTTGTAACCAGCCCCTATAAATGATGACAGATATTTATAACTCATATGATCTGAAAGAGTTCTTCACAGAGCCAAGCCTTGGTCAGCTTTGACCAGAGGTTTGAGGTGTGCAGCTCCCAGGGCAGGCAGAGGGAACTCATCCATCAGCATGGGGGGGGGCAGAGTGGTATGCAGCACTGGGGAAAAAAGATTGTTAACCTCTTTAGGCCATAGCGATTACCCTCAGATTTTTTGTTTAGTGTTTGAAATCCTACAGGGTACATCCGCCTTCTACAACTGTGCCTGGAAGCCTCAATACCTGTAACAGCAAGGCTGAATAGCCCAGCTATCCATACAAGCATGCTGCCCCACAGCCACATGCTTGGGGTCAAGGCTGACTCTTTTTTTATGAAATATACCCCTATGCTTATGGCCCTATCTCTAAAGTCTTGTAAGTGGTTACAATATCAAAGTCAAAGAAGTCATGATTTGAGTACGTCAGCATCAGACTAAGTCAGGACAAAAGCACAACACACATTACACAGACATACAGGACAATGGCACCAAACAAACCAAAGACACAGCTTCAAGCTGCTTCACAGCTGTGACCCAACCCACTATCAAAATGAGACTGCTATCCATGCATGTCTCTACAGAGAACTGAACATGCCACTCATGTGTCATACCACAGAACTGAGAAACGCCACCCACATATCTCCATCAGAGAACTGAACAGAGACTGAAGACACACAGACAAAGGCTAACAAAACCTAGACAGACAAAAACACTCCAGAAATGCAGAGGCCAAGAGGGCGTATAGTTCCTCCAATCCAGGAGAACTTCTGTATCCTCTCCAGCACCCAGATGGGAATCTTCTAGGTGTCCCTGGGGTCCCTCCCTCACCTCCGGGGACATCTCCCAGGGTGGCAGTCGGTGATCTCTTAGCATGTCTGCTGATCACTCCCTCCGTCTCCTCCCTAGACACAAGCGACTGCAAAACCGAAAGTACAGAACCTGAATTCAGCCAGCACGGAAACACAAAGACACAAAGACACAGACAGTGTCAAAATCGAAAGTAGAAGAAAAGTACAGAACCTGAATTCAGCCGGCATGGAAACACAAAGACACAGATAATGTCTTACCTCCAAGTGGGTCTTCGGAGACGAGGGTGGTCCCCAATCCCGGACGAGCCCCCAAATGAAAGACACCCCCCACCAGAGTGGGGAGACTCTCACTCAAGTCTCAGGATAACACAACCCCGCAAGAACTCACGAGAGACCGTCCTTGCTGCAATCATACGAAGTTTATTGACAGGAACCAGTGCTGGGGCCGAGACTCATATCCCACACAGGAGAGGAGTTTGACCCCAAGTAGCTGGGAGAGGGAGTATTTAAGGGAAGAAACGAAACCACAACCCAAAGGGGGTAGGGAGGGCATCACTGGAAAATTCTGAAAATACCAATGATAACCACAAGGGATAACTTCCCGTTTCCCAAGATTATTCTCAAGATTATAATCTAATTTATGGTCAGCTAGTTCCTGGAACAGAGCCACTGAACTGGCTAACCTAGATTTTTGGCTCTTCTCTTCCTGCTAGATTTTTGGCTCTATTTTTCCTGCTAGAGGGGTCTGGATTTATCCGGGTCTTTCGATGGGAGTTCCAAGAACTATAAAAAACTGACAATGGGCCAGCCTATACCAGCACTGGCTTTGCTAATTTTTGCTCTGAGTTCTCCATTTCCCATAAAACAGGAATGCCTTATAATCCTCAAGGACAAGCTATAGTGGAGCGAGCACATCGTATGCTCAAAGCCTATTTACATAAAACAAAAAAGGGAATATGGCTCCACCCCCAGAGACCACTTATCCTTTATTTTATACATTTTAATTTTTTTGACTGTTGATGCTCAATCTCGTACCACTGCTAACCGGCATTGGCAGCCAGTTTCTTCCGGAATGCCTCATGTCAAATGGAAGAATCTAGCAGATGGCACCTGGTGTGGTCCAGATCCCGTACTGGTGTGCGGAAGAAGGGCTGTTTATGTTTTCCCACAGGATGCTGACAGTCCAGTATGGGTACCTGAGCACTTGGTGCGTGCTGTGGATTTTCCTGTCCAGAAGCCTGAAGACATCACAGAGCCAAGAGATCAAATAGACACTGGCTTGTCAACTAGAGAGTTGCTGGGATCCTGAGGAGCTGGCTATGGTGGTCCGAGTGCTAAGGATTGTTCTTCTACCTATCCTCTACCCATCCCATGATATTGGCAGCCATTGCTGTGGCTGCCAAAGTGGCTACAGCTGCTGGATTTTCCATTAGTCAGTCAGTTGCTTTTGCTAGCACAATGGATACCTTATCAGAGCAGGTTGCAAATGCCTTGGCCACTAAAATTGAGCTAACTTTACAATTGAATATTGCAGTTAATTTTGCAATTGGTTTTGGTTAAAGACCACTGCTAGGTTATACAGTAAAAGGCTTATTGCTGTTATTCATGGACCCTGGAATGCACAATTTACAAATTGGCCTTTGAGATTATTCTAGTTAACTCTACCAGGGTTCCTCCCATCAGCGCTGAGACCTTACTTACAGGGCTCCAATTTGTGGGCAGACTTATTAAGGATTGAGCAGGCACAGCTTCCTTAAGGAGTGCTTATATGTGATGGAGCATCATCTTCATAGTTTCATGGTGCCAGAGGCAAAGGCAAGCTCAGGTCAATATCTTCACTTGGCAAGTCCTCTTAGCTATTGCCCCTGAGGATCTTTCAGCACAAATTTGGCTGAACTCGGTGATAGGTGACTAGTGAGCCAATGACGGGAAAGGTTTTTTGGGGGCTGCCCCAACCTAAGACAGGAAATGTGTTTTGACCTGAACACTTTCCCATGATGGGTAAGGGGTATTGCCTGACATCCAACACCACCTAAGACAGGCCTAGTCATATAATTTATATACAAGGGGGACCTGTAGGGCCCATGGGTCTACCCCTGTTCCCAGGGTTCATCTTGAGGACAGTTTCTGGTCAGCCAGCTAAAACATTGTTTGTTCCTGTGCTCCCTCTGCCCTGCCTGGTGATTATCTGTAGGGCATTGCTTACTCCATCTTGGGTGTGGCAATTTCCCACCTGCTTCGGGGGAATTCCTTGTGCAGCAGCTAGGTATATAAGAATTTTCCTAAGGTTGAATAAACGGCATTCAGCTGATCTCCTTTCGAATGACCCAGGTCTCTTGTGTGTTCTTTCAATCTCCAGGCCCTTGCCTGGCTCACGAACTGTACTGAGAGGGTAACGCAGATGCAGGTGTTACAGTAGGAGATCCCACTGGGATATCAGGAATTACAAAACTCTGTATCCGTTTACACAGGCATGTGTCAGGGATGTCCCTGAATGGAGACACCATTGTATGAAGCTGTGAAGTTGAAGCCTGAATTGCCTTGGAGATCCCAAAACGTTAGAGATGTTAGAACCATAGGATACCTGCTAAGGAGAGCTGCTAACAGGGATTGGAACCAGACCAAGAGAAAAAAGAGTGTTGCAGTCAACAAAGCTGAAAGGAGTTGGAGATATGAAGAGCATTTTGACATCAGACATGGAGATGCAGAGTTTGGAGTTTGCCCAGATGGTTTTCTGTCTTGTTTTGGCCCAATATTTCCTCACTGTGTTCCCCTCCCTATGTTTTGGAATGGTATTGTATATCCTGTATAGTTATATGTTGGAAGTATGTGATCTGCTTTTTATTTTAATTTTACGGGGAATTACAGTTAGGGATTGCATGAGACTCAGAAGAAACTTTGAACTTTAGACTTTTAAATAAGTTTGAGACTGTCATAGACTTTTGATATTGGACTGAATGCATTTTTTACATTATTATGTGGCCACAAGCCTTACAGGAGTGGAATGTGGCGGTTTGAAAGAAAATGGCCCCCAAAGAGAGTGGCACTATTAGGAAATGTGGCCTTGCTGAAGTAGGTGTGGCCTTGTTGAAGGAAGTGTGCCACTGTGGGGGCGGACTTTGATATCTCTTTTGCTCAAGATACTGCCCAGTATAATCGTCTACTACTGCTACCTGCCAGATATAGGACTCTCAGCTACCTCTTCAGCACTGTGTCTGCCTTCACGCTGCCATGTCCCACCATGATGATAATGGAACCTCTGAAACTGTAAGCCAACCCAATTAAATATTTTCCTTTATAAGAATTGTCATAATCCTGGTGTCTCTTCCCAGCAATAGAAACCCTAGGACACAACCCTTGCCCATTTTGTGGAGGAATAAGTTACTAGCTCATAAAAGAAATCATTCCTTTCAAAATAGTTCCCCAGAAAAAAAAAAAGTTCCCAGAGAAATCCTGACCATGAGTCAGGCCAGTATTAAGCACAACCTTGTGCTTAGTTCAAACTGAAAGGCCTCTGGGACTTCATAGAGGAGAACTCTAGTTCTCAGAGGGTGAGTTTTTCCATGCAGCACCTGCCCTGTTTAGTCGCCCCCTTTCTGAAGTATTTTCACTTGGTCCTGAGGATGTACAGACTATTTTGGGAAGGACTACTTGCGAGAGCTTACAGACGTGAGCCTATTCCACCTTGACTGGAGGTCAGAGTTTGAGCTTATTTTTGCTCTTTCAAAGTTGTTGACAACAGACTTGGCTTACAAACAAGAGATTCTAACATAGGGTGTGGTTAATTAATACTTTGGGTATAGAGGTGGATCCACTCCGCCGGGATCAAAGGTCAGAGGATACCTGGTCTATCCCTTACATCATGTTAATGAAGTCTGTTGTCTCCCCCTCCCCTTCTGGAGTGAAGCGTGTGGAAAATAAAGGCGGGCAGGTTTAGTATTCACTGAATTTCCCTTCTGTGATTCTGTGTCTTATTTCTCCATATCTCTGTTCTTTTTGCTCAATAATTCTAATCCTCACACTCCTACCCCGGATCATATGAATTTCATCGATCCTGGTCTCGGCAACTACTACAGTCAAAGAGAAGTGGGCACGTGAAGACACAGAGAGCGTATAGATGCTCATGATGAAATAAGAGGAAAGGCACCTCCTGAGAGAGGAAAACACCAGACAGGAGAAGCCACCCAGCACTCCTACTCTCCCATCAGCCCACATAGGCTTGAGAACCACTTCCACCCCCTCCCAACCGTGTCAGCCTAAGCTGGTTGCTTTAGCTCTAGGGCACCTTTTCCTCACACGCAACGCATAGATAATGATAGTCCCTGCATATAGTGTTGTTATAGGACTAAAGTGGTAATACAATGCAAAGCACTTTGTACAGGCCCTGGTACAGTGCAGCAGGGGTATGGAAGGGATGTAAAGAGCTAAGGGAGCTGGAGGGGGGGGTGTTGCAGAATGTGAAGAGCCTTTAGCTTAGACACAGAGGTGAAGGTGCTCTAGGAAAACGCAAAGTCCCATAGAGGTGGCTTATCCGTACATTTTTGTATTGCTAAATACATCATTCAAAATAAAGAATATGCACTCATACATATTCCTATTCAAATACATACACATATACATGAATACATAAGTAGTTACATGCAAGAGTTAAGGAATAATAATAAAGCAGTGTTTGAGGTGTAGCTTACGGATAGAGCACTTGCTTAGAATGTGTAATGCCCTAAGTTCTATCTCAAGTTCAGCAAAAGGAGAGGAGGAGGAAAATCCTGGATAGTGTTACTAACCAGCTGAGAAAATCAACATTGCACAGAAGCAGTACATCACAAATGTAGCAGAATTCCCTGTCAATCCCGCCCTGGTTACCCTCCATCCCTCTCCCTCAACAGGAGCTACCCTGTCTGGCTTCCTCACTCCTTATTTTGGTTGTTTAATATATCTGCATGCCTCTTTATATGTAATCCTGGTTTGAATATTTCTAAACATCATACAGTGTTATTAACTTGTTTTTCTGAGACTTTCCTTTGTCGTTCGACCTCAGGTCCTAGAGAACCTCCGTAGAGTGGTGTTTACAGTATCCATCAATCCATCCATCCATCCATTGGCACTTAGTTCTTTTGTGATCTCGGTTTCATCTATTCTTTGGTCCATGGATGTTTGGATGGGTTCCTTATTTATGTATTTGCTCTAACAAACATGACGCTCAGGCCAATGGTGGGGCTCAGTAGTAGGGCATATGTTCAGCCTATGCGGGACTGAAGGTTCGATACTGAGCACCATAGCCAACAAAAGGCTGCCAAGGGTTTTCTCCAGTGGAGGCTGCACACCACACTAGACTTCCTAGGTGTTCACTAATCAAGTCTGGAATGATGGAATAATGTGGGATAATGCTCTTGTACACTGTAAAGATTTGTCACTCCTATTAGTTTAATAACATGATGATTGACCAGTAGCCAGGCAGGAAATATAGGCAGGGCAACCAGACTAGGAGGAAAGGCAGAGAGTCAGTCACCAACCAGACACAGAGGAAACAAAATGAGAATGCCTCACTGAGAAAAGATACCAAGCCATGTGGCTAAACATAGACAAGAATTATGGGTTAATTTAAGTCATAAGGGCTAGTTAGTAATAAGCCTGAGCTAATAGACCAAACAGTTTGTAATTAATATAAGTCTCTGTGTATTTCTTTGGGAATGAATGGAGGCAGAACTGGGCGGGACAGAAACTTCTGTCTACAGAATCGACATAACTCTCCCCCTTTCTGCTAGCTACATAACTGTGGTGAAATCTTTATTCCTGGACACACCTAAACACAGTCAATAGCTGTTTAAGAAACAGTCGTCTGGCAGTGACAGGGTAGATGGGACAGACGTGCCTTGCCAGGTAAGATGAGCAGGAGAGCAGAGAGCACCATAGAGAGGCTCTTGGATCTAGCAAGATGCACACTCCTTTTGAGGCAGAATGCTTACAGTTTCATTCCTGGGTATGAGTTGCCAACCAATTGTACTGCACCTAACAATGCACTTAGGAATTTTAATGCTCTCATGTCCCAGGTCTATTGAAAGCATCTCATTACAGAGAAGGTATCACCTGTCAGCCACTCAGGCATCCTGATCCACTCTGCAGGAATACTGTATGACACGACAGATAACTGACAGCGGTGGGCTGGTGAAACCTATAAAACTGAGTTCTGTTTACAAGTAAGAACAGGTGACGCAGGAGCCAGTTGGAAGCAGGACCGAATACGACTAGTCCATATGGTGCTTCCTAGTGACAGCTTGAGTCTTATTAAACTGAAAAAGGTTAGTTTTGTATCAACAGGACTTTCTCCAAACCACGGGATTCCTTCACCTCCTCCATGGCAAAGCAGGGTTAGAGTAGGGGAGGTTGAGGAGGAAAGCAGGAAGGGCGGGAAGCATAGGCAGTTTCTTGAGGGGCAACAACTCCCTGTGAAGACATC
>PVIU01023954.1:0-26426 GCA_004026605.1 Ondatra zibethicus | reverse complement strand
TCTAGTGGGAGCTCACCAAGGCCAGCTGGACTGGGACTGAACGAGCATGTGATCAAAACAGACTCTCTGAATATGACTGACAATGGGGACTGACTGAGAAGCCAATGATAATGGCACTGGGATTTGATTCTACTGCATGTACTGGCTTTTTGGGATCCTAGTCAGTTTGGATTCACACCTTCCTAGGCCTGGATGGAGGTGAGAGGGCCTCTTAGGACTGGAGGGGAAAAGGGGAAGGGGAGTGGGGGAGCGGGAGGGAAATGGGAGGAGCGGAGGAGGTGGAAATTTTGAATGGTACTATTTATAATGCAATAATAAAAATATTAAATGTGGAAAAAAAAGAATCTCAGATGCTGAAGATACTATAGAGGAAATAAACTCATTGATCAAATAAAACAGCAAATCCAACAAATTCTTAACAAAAAACATCCAGGAAATCTGGGACACCATGAAAAGACCAAACCTAAGAATAATAGGGGCAGAAGAAGGAGAAGAATTACAGCTCAAAGGCCCAGAAAATATATTCAACAAAATTATAGAAGAAAACTTTCCCAACCTAAAAAATGGAATCAAATCGAAGACCCGGATATTAACCCACAAACCTATGAACACCTCATTTTTGACAAAGAAGCTAAAATTATACAATGGAAGAATGAAAGCATCTTTAACAAATGGTGCTGGCATAACTGGATGTCAACCTGTAGGAGAATGGAAATAGATCCTTATCTATCACCATGCACAAAAATCAAGTCCAAATGGATTAAAGACCTCAATATAAATCAGACCACACTGAACCTGATAGAAGAGAAAGTGGGAAGTAGCCTGCAATACATGGGCACAGGAGACTACTTCCTATGTATAACCCCAGTGGCACAGACAATAAGAGCAACAATGAATAAATGGGACCTCCTGAAACTGAGAAGCTTCTGTAAAGCAAAGGACACAATCATTAAGACAAAAAGGCATTCTACTGAATGGGAGAAGATCTTCATCAACCCCACATCAAACAAAGGTCTGATCTCCAAAATATATAAAGAACTCAAGAAACTAGACATTAAAATTCTAAATAACCCAATTAAAAAATGGGGTACTGATCTGAACGGAGAATTCTCAACAGAAGAAGTTCAAATGGCCAAAAGATACTTAAGGTCATGTTCAATTTCCTTAGCGATCAGGGAAATGCAAATCAAAACAACTTTGAGATACCATCTTACACCTGTCAGAATGGCTAAAATCAAAAACACCAATGATAGCCTATGCTGGAGAGGATGTGGAGTAAGGGGAACACTCATCCATTGCTGGTGGGAATGCAAACTTGTTCAACCACTTTGGAAATCAGTGTGGTGGTTTCTCAGGAAATTGGGAATCAACCTACCTCAGGATCCAGCAATACCACTCTTGGGAATATACCCAAGAGATGCCCAATTATACTACAAAAGCATTTGTGCAACTATGTTCATAGCAGCATTATTTGTAATAGCCAGAACCTGGAAACAACCTAGGTGCCCCTCAATGGAAGAATGGATCAAGAAAGTGTGAAATATATACACATTAGAGTACTACTCAGTGGTAAAAAACAATGACATCTTGAATTTTGCATGCAAATTGATGGAAATAGAATACACTATCCTGAGTGAGATAACCCAGACCCAAAATGATGATTATGGTATGTACTCACTCATTAGTGGACTCCAGTCATAAACAAAGGACATTAAGCCTATAGTTCACAAGCCTAGAGAAGCCAAATAGCAAGGTGAACCCAAAGAAAAACATATATAAATCCTCCTGGAAATTGGAAGCAAACAAGATCGCCAGGGAAAAGTTGGAAGCACGGGGGTGGGGGTAGGGGAAGCAGTGGGGGTGGGGGAAGGAGAGAGGGGGAAGGAGAAGGGAGAAGGGAAGGATTGGGGAGAGCTTGGGGGAGTGGAAGGGTAGAGATGGAGGAAGGGCGGATATAGGAGCAGGGAAGAAGGTATCTACATTAAGAGAACCATTTTAGGGTTGGCAAGAGACTTGGCTCTAGAGGGGGGATCCCAGGTGTCCATGGGATGTCCCCAGCTAGGTTCTTGGGCAGCAGAGGAGAGGGTGCCTGAACTGGCCTTGCCCCACTATCACACTGATGATTATCTCAAATATCACCATAGAATCTTCATCCTGCCATGGATGGAGATAGAGACAGAGACCCACATCCACATCAGAGCAATGGACTGAGCTCCCAAGGTCCAATTGAAGAGCAGAAGAAGGGAGAAGATGAGCAAGGAAGTCAGGACCAGTCAGTGGGCTGGTCCACCCACTGAGACAGTGTGCCTGATCTAATGGGAGCTCACCAAATCCAGCTGGACCGGGACTGAACGAGAATGTGATCAAACTGGACTCTCTGAGTGTGGCTGCTAATGGGGGCCGACTGAGAAGCCATCGATAATGGCACTAGGACCTGTCTCTACTGCATGTATTAGCTTTTTGGGACCCTAGTCTATTTGGATGCACACCTTCCTAGGCCGGGATGGAGGTGGGAGAGCCTTGGACTTCCCACAGGGCAGGGTACCCTGCCCTCTCTTAATGATGGAGGGGGAGGGAAGAGGGTTACTGGGGGAGCGGGAGGGGAATGGGAGAAGGGGAGGAAGTGTAAATTTTTGAATAGAAAAATAAAAAAAAGAAGTTTAGATGGAACTTAGGGGAGGAAGACTAGGGATATATGAGTAGCTAGAAAGTACACGGAACTGGGTTTGATGCTCAGAAATACATATGTACACATGCACACACACACATATTGCAGGTTCTGGCAGTGTGCTCCTACAATCTCAGTGCTCAATGCTGAAGCAGGAGGACCCCCAGCTTAAAGCAAACCTGGCTACAAAACCAGAATAAGCACTGGGGCCAGGAGCTACATAGCCTAAGGGGAAGGTTTACTGTCCTACAGGAAGCACTACCCAAGATGCACCGCTTGCTAAGGGAGCTCCAGCTCCTTATGCGCACTCTGCCCACTTAACCCTGCATGAAGCGGGGCCCTGGGAGGCCCTCTATCAACATTCTGCGCTCACGCGCCATTCCGAGTGTCAGCGCCAGCAATCTCACTATAAAGCCCATGAGGGAAGCCGTCGTTGTCACCATCTGAAGAAGAATCTGAAGCACAGAAAGATGAAGCCACGTGGCTCAGATCCTCAGGCAACTAATTGATGCTGCCAGGGAAGGCTTCAGCCTTCAGAGGCCTACCCACAGTGACCTTCGGCCAGGCACTTCCTAAAGGCGCCATATCCTTAAACATTCAAACCTAAGCTGAGGGTGGAACAGGGGGAGATGTTTCAGATTCAAACCAAACCAGGACAGCTGCCTCAAGAGTCTCTCCATTTATTCCTTCAATAATCGTAAGTGACTCCGGGCAGAGAAAATACTGTTCCCACCTTCTTTAGGAAAATGGTCAAAGTATTAAAAGGTGATATGAGGCTCCAACATGGAAGGCCACGCAGAGGAAAAACGCGGTTTGTTTATAGTCTTCCAACGGCCAGACGTGTGGATGAGGCCAGTCAGCCTACCCGTTGTCCTTACTCACCTGAAAGAGCTCAGCAAAGATCATCTTGCCCAGTCCACAGGAACCTCCCAAATGGCCCACGAAGTGGATAAAACTTTGTTGTTTTAAGCCGTTCAGTTTTGTGATATTGAAAGGAAAATGTTTAATGACCAGTCAGTGTAGCTCCACTATTGGGGTGGTACCGAAAAATATATAAGAAAGAGAAAAGACCCTGATCTTCTTCATAAGATGGGCCAGGAAAGCTGTGAGAAATGGTGGGCCCAAACTAGCTCACCAAGGTGACTTTGAGAAATGGTGGGCCCAAACTAGCTCACCAAGGCGGCTCCAAACTGCAATAGGAGGAAGGACAATGAGGTGATCTTGGTTCCAGCGTGGGAGAAGCTGGAAGAAGAGGCCAGTAACCTGAGTGCAGAGGGGCAGACACAGCCTCCTCAGAAAGTTTAGAGGAAGGGGACATCCACACCGTAAGAACATCCTTCTTAAAAGGTTAGGAAGCAGGAAAATCAGTAGTGATCTAGAATTCTCAGCTAGAATAGCTCTTGTTTCCTGCTCCAACCCCACCCCCACACCAAGCTACTCTCCTCAGTGAACTTCAATCGGCCTGAACGTCAACTATGCTTTCTTCGGAAACCTTCCATTATGCATTGTATTGGGCTTTCCCAACATTCATAGTTGAATCTCTGGTCCCTAATGTGATGGGATCTGGAAGTGGAGTCTTTGGGGGGTAATAAGTGATAGGTGCTGACGGGAGGGTGGGGCCCCAGGATGGGAGTAGCGCACTTAAAAGAAAAGATGCCAAAAGACATCTTTGATATGAGGACCTAAGAATCGTCATCTAAAAGCCAAAAGTGGGGCGCTGGAGAGATGGCTCAGAGGATAAGAGCACTGACTGCTCTTCCAGAGGTTCTGAGTTCAATTCCCAGCAACCATATGGTGGCTCATAACCATCTGTAATGAGATCTGGTGCTGTCTTCTGTCCCACAGGGATACATGCAGGCAGAATATTGAATAATAAATAAATAAATAAATAAATAAATAAATAAATAAATAAATAAATAAATAAATAAAAATAAATAAAAGCCAAAAGTGGAGACCTCGGCAGGGGCTGAATCTTCTTGCAAACAGCGTCTGGAAATGTGACGAGGTAACTATCTAGGCCTTAAGTCCACAGGATGTGGCATTTTTTTCATGTAGTCCAATAACACAAAATGCCACCCCGGACACATTTATGAAGATATCAGCAACAGTGTCCTCCTCGTCTTTCCTCCGTTCGCAGCACTTCCCACACTCTGCAAATAGTCTCTCCTGTCTGGCTCCCACCAGTCCATGAGCCTCATGAAGGCCAAGATCTGCCTAGCTCCTTACCTCAAGGCACAGTGGCACACAGTGCTCCAAATGTGTCACTCCATGTGACAGCCCAAAGGATGTAAGAAAATAAATCACCAGCTAACTCTGGACAGAGCTATAGAAATAGCTCACAACTTTTTGCCAAGTTTGCTGTTTCTCTGTTATTTCAATTGGAAGAATTGATTTGAAAGCATCTCCTAATTTGCTGTCTGTAGAGATGGCTTATAGCCGGCAAACAAAACGAACTCATTAGCAGATTATTCTGTGTGAGGATCCAGAACAGTCTGATCTCTAGGCCTTCCAGGTGGTTCCATTTTCCTAAATTCCTCCAATGAGTCAGTTATGTATGCTAATTTTACATAATCTTTGCAGTGCTCAGGAACATTTTCTCGCTTTTGCATCAACCTCACCAGCCCTTCACTTTGTTTCACTGATAAACTGAGAGTCAGCAAAGCAAATGACTTGTTCAAGGTCATCAATTTGCAAAAGATAGAAAGGCTAGGCGACAACTCTTCTATGTACCTACGTGCGAGCCCAGGAAGGAAGGCATACAGAATTCAGAAGTCCTTGATCTAAATTATAAAATACTTGTCTCCCATTAAAATTAAATGCACATTTCCTTAAGTGTCTTTCAGCCATTTTAGATTCCTCTGTTGAGAGTTCTCTGTTTAGGTCTATACTCCATTTTTTTATTGGGTTATGTGATTTTTTGGTTTCCAATTTCTTGAGTTCTTTGTATATTTTGGAGATCAGACCTCTGTCTGATGTGGGGTTAGTGAAGATCTTTTCCCATTCTGTAGGCTGTCGTTTTGTCTTGTTGACCATGTCCTTTGCTTTACAGAAGCTTTTCAGTTTCATGAGGTCCCATTAAGGAAATGTTCAACATCCTTAGTCATCAGAGAAATGCAAATCAAAACAACTCTGAGATTCCATCTTACACCTGTAAGAATGGCCAAGATCAAAAACACTGATGACAACTTACGCTGGAGAGGTTGTGGGGGAAAAGGGAACACTTTTGCATTGCTGGTGGAAATGCAAGCTGGTACAACCCCTTTGGATGTCAGTGTGGCGATTTCTCAGAAAATTAGGAAACAACCTTCCTCAAGACCCAATAATACCACTTTTGGGTATATATCCAGAGGATGCTCAATCGTGCCACAAGGACATGTGCCCAACTATGTTCATAGCAGCTTTGTTTGTCATAGACAGAACCTGGAAACAACCTAAATGCCCCTCGATCGAAGAATGGATAAGGAAAATGTGGTACATTTACACAATGGAGTACTACACAGCAGAAAAAAATAACGACAGCTTGAATTTTGCAAGAAAATGGATGGAGCTAGAAAACATTATTTTGAAAAAAAAAGAAAACATTATTTTGAGTGAGGTAACCCAGACACAGAAAGACAATTATCGGTAACCCAGATACAGAAAGACAATTATCACATTGTCATAGGTGGTTGTTAAACATAAAGCAAAGAAAGCCAGCCTACAAACCACAATCCCAGACACTAAGAGAGACTTACATAGATCTAATCTACATGGGAAGTAGAAAGTATAAAAAGACAAGATCTCCTGAGTAAATTGGGAGCATGGGGACCTTGGGGGAGGGTTGAAGGGGGAGGGGAGAGGCAGGGAGGGGAGCAGAGAAAAATGTAGAGCTCAATAAATATCAATTAAAAAAAGAAAAAATAAAATTTAATATACAGAAATATAAATATTTTACAGTTCTATATAGGAAAATAAAAGACAGTAGAGAAAGTCTAGTATTTCTTTACCAGAAATTTTCTACTTTTAAGTGTGCCCCAAAGACTCAACTGCTCCTCTCTAACATCTTTTAAGATAAGTACATGACACTTGTGCTGTGCCAAACATCTGTCATGCTTTACATGTCAAACAGAATTGCCAAGCTCGTCTGCAGTGCTCACCTCAACAGAATTCCAGGGGCTCTTGCTCCATATCTCATCTGTGGAATTACCTGGAGATTTGAATTACTTATTTGCAGACATGGATGCCATCTTGATTGACAGCTAGAAACTTGAAGAAAAGACAAATGTCCCTCTTATTTGACTGGCCACAAGAAGTCACCAAGGGTGATCCTTTCTCTCTTTATAAGCTTACTCACTAAGCAGTTCTCAACCTGTGAGTCCTGATCCCTTTGTAGGTCATATATCAGATACTGTGCATATCAGATGTTTACACTATGATTTATAACAGTAGCAAAACCACAGTTATGAAGTAGCAATGAAATAACTTTACGGTTGGGGGTCATCACAACATGAGGAACTATATTAAAGGATCACAGCATTGGGAAGGCTGCGAACCAATAGTTTAGTACCTGAGCTAACCAAACATTTAGGAGACAGCAGCAAGCCCCAAAGACCTCTGACATCACCAAGGTTTCTGGCTATCCATCTGCATGGAGGCAAGTTCAATGTCAATTATCCCATCGGGCAAGATGAGAAGGCTTCCTCCTAGACAGATACCTCACTCTTTCCCATAACTGGATTCTTTGCTTCTTCTCACAGTAAGTCCTGGGAAGCAGTTGTCAAATGTCAAAACTCGGTTATAGGAGACATTTGTGCGTGTGTGACTGAGTCCACAGGTAGGAATACTGGAGATGTGTTGGCTAGATTTCCCAATGTGGCCAAGTCTGAGAAGCAAAGCAAAGACTTAACCACCAACAGTAGGGAACAAAATGAGAGTAAATGGGGAAAAAAGCCTCTAGTACATTGCCGAGGATGTTCCCAACATGGCTGCTTGTGAACCTTTATGGGTAGGTTCACCCAGCCCTGATTCAGCCTTGCCTCTTTGATCATACCATCACTGGTTGGTGATCTCACATGGGTAGATGGTTACCACCTTCTTAGCCTCACTCTAATGGCCTCAGTGTCTTCGTGACTCTGGAATGTATCCTCTAGCCCTGGCTTCATCTGAGTTGGAGAGGGCATCTATTCAGTGGCAGCATCTCTGCTTATACCTCTTGGAGACATGGAGACAGTTTTAAACTCAACATTTCCAAGTGGGAGATCAGGATTTCTTGTTCTGCTTCCAAAAAATCTGTCCCTCTTCCATGCCAGTAAAAGGAGTCCCAATGCACACATCTAATCTTTCTCTCACTGCCCCCCCAAGTCTTTTCATGCACACATCCAATTTGTCTCCTAGACCCATCAGCACATTCTCCAAAGTACATCAGGAGCTGGGTAATTTATGTCCATCTCTCTGGTTGCTCTCCTAATCCTGACCATCATTATATCTCCCTAGACTATAATAAACAAGTTGAATGGGTCTCCCTGCTCCCATTCCTGCCTTCCTGTGATCCATTTTCCACCAAGCAGCCAGGCTGATATTTTGAAACAAAACTCAAATCTTCTCTCTCTCTCTCTCTCTCTCTCTCTCTCTCTCTCTCTCTCTCCCTCTCCCTCTGTCCCTCTCCCTCTCTCTGAAATCCCAAAGGCTTCTCACAGCACTTGGAATCCATACTTCTTGTTCTGTCTTCTCATCGTCTAAGCTCTGACATCCCACTCCAGGCATGTTAGCCTCCTTCCCAGCTCTCTCATTATACTTTAGGTTCTTTTTTTTTTAATTGATGTTCCCTCTACCTAGAATTCTGAGGCCAGCTTTCTCTAGATTTCAACTATCCAATTCCTTGTCAGTCTTAAAGGTCTTGATATAAATGTCAGTTGCTCAGAAAGGTGTCCCTTGGCCACCTTGATGACAATAACATCCCGAGTCATCCTGATTCATTAGACTCGGTTCCTTCACAGAACTTCATTACAGCATGACATGGCACCGTCTTCAAGGTCCAGAACAGGACTGGGCTGGTGGTATGCTGTTAAATAGATGCATAAATTAGTCAACTAATGATCCCAGTGATCATCCCTCTTATAAAATTAAATAAGTTTAAAAGAGAAATTCAAGCAACTCTGAGAACAGTAAAGTGCCATTTCAGGCACACAAGGCTCTGAATGGGCTCTCTTTTGTTATCACCTTTGATAAATTCAAGCAATATAAAAACTCGCCTTTAATCCCAGCACTCGGGAGGTAGAGGCAGGCAGATTTCTGTGAGTGTGAGGCCAGCCTGGTCTACAAGAGCTGGTTCTAGTACACCCAGGGCTACACAAAGAAACCCTGTCTCAAAAACCCAAAAGAAAAAAATGGGAATTTATCATTTGGGAGTTCCAGATACCAAAAGTCTGGACACAGGTCTTATGGGCTAAATGTCCACAAGACTACCCATGTTCTTTGGTGACGCTGCAGGGAGCATTTGTCTTCCTGGCTTTTTTCCGGCTTTTCAGTGCCACCCATGCATCCCTTGCCTAGACCATCCTGCATCTCCAAAGCACTTGGCTCAGATTGCGTCTCCTATCATCCTGTCTCTTCTTGCACTTTGGCCCAGTCTCCCTCTTATGAAAACCCTTGGGACTACCATACCCATCCATATAGACAAGCATCATCTTCCAATATCATGGTCCCTAATCACACATCAAAGTCTCCCTTTCATGTAATGTCATGGCAATGCTTTCCATTCTCAAAAAATAATAATAATAATAATAATGAAAAAAATACTGAGAAATCCAAGATGCTATTGCTTATTTGAATCATAACTATCATTTTTTACCATATTAGAAATTTAATTTTTTTTAATTTTAAGCTAGCAATAATAAACCTAACACATGTTAAATCAATAGCCTATAGATCGTGAAAGGTAGCTATAGTTTCCAAACTAAAATAAATGAATGGTATAAAAGAGTAGTATTGTTTGACTTCTCTGCCCGTCTCTGAAATGTCTGCAGACAGCAGACAGCTAGATTTCCATCAGGTTCTGTATTTAATCTGCTGTGGGATCGCACTTCATATAACATTCAGGAAAGCCCATTTTAAACCTTAAACCCATGAGAGAATGAGACCCCATGAACCTCTGAAGGGGTCTCGGGGGTGCCGCAAACTGTCTGCAGTTTAACTTCATACGCGAAGCTGTTTCCCTTCGAGCTCTCCAATCCTTCGCTGGAGACCTTCTGGTTCCCCCTTTAGAATTCTACTACTGCTTCCTCCAGAAAGCAGCTCCTGAGCCCCACAGATGATGCTCATCCTAGGGCTACGGAAAGGACAGGCTCTTTTTCACTCAACTCACCTTGATTGCCTTGGTTCAAAGGATTTGATTTTCTGCTTAGGAATCCAAGAAACCCACGTCACTGTGAGCTACATTGGAATTAAAAACCATGTTCTAGATCTTTCCGTCCTCACATCAATTACTCCGTCTGACCCTTCTTCCCTCTCTCCTGCAACTGGGATCAGACCTGTGTCATAGTCTGCCAGTGACTTCAAGTTATGGGTTTTTCTCTGATACAGCATTTCCCCTAAGGATGTCCTTGTATATTCTGTTCTGTTCTTCAGATTATAGATGAAAACACAGCCACCACTGGGTGCCTTGGTCAAGAAATAACATCACTCTGGTAAATAGGAACCCAGGTTATTAGGCAAGATCTGACCCTTTCCAGTTTTTCAACTTGTTCCTAAAATTTGCTTTTCTTCAGTTTGTGTCTGATCGGATATCTCTGACTTCTTTTACCAATTCTACAGCTCAGACTGTGTAGCTCCCATGTTGCAGGATAAACTGACATCATAGGAAACCCCTTGTCTATGCCTAGGATACCTCAGGTGAGGAGTCATGTTTTCAGACCTCCTTTTTGGTTGAGAGGAACTGACTACGTTCTCAGCAGGTAGGTTATCATACCCTGTGACTACCAGAGAAACGAGAGGAAGACACTTTCAGTTGTTATATTATAGTCTCAAGGATAGGAGCAAACCTTGCAAAACAGAATGAAGATACTCTACCATCTCCAGGAAGACATGTGGAAAGTTGGGCCTCTTAAACGTTTTTGCATCTTTGCATCAGATTCCGACCCCGGGCGCTCAGCATGCTCACTTCAGAGAGACCTCAGAGTTTGATACCTCTCAAGTCAAGTCAAAATCACTGCTGAGAGCTGGAGAGATGTGCAGAGGCTAAGAGCACTGGCTGCCCTTCCAGAGGTCCTGAGTTCATTTCCCAGCAACCACATGGTGGCTCACAACCATCTATAATGAGATCCGGGGCCCTCTTCTGGACTGCAGGGATACGTGCAGGCAGAATACTGTATACATAATAAATAGATGAATAAATGAATGAATCTTTTAAAAAAAATCACTGCTGAGCCAGTGGAAAGTCACATTATTTGAGTATAACAGGATAGTGTAAAAGAGAAATCCAAATTAACACTAGCTTTAAAGTTCTACATGTTACTCTCTCATAATAAATAAATAAGCCTATAGACGATCTGGGGACTATCACAAAGTCACACACGACCCAGGTTCCATTTGCCTTTCCACTTCACTCTCTGCCCTAGGGTGACCACCAGAGCTCCTGCCACCGTACCTGTATTCCAGACAATGAAGTGAACTCAAGGGGCCGCTTCCTCCCCTAGAGCATGCTGCATGTGTTTTTCACCAATACTTCTACACCCCTCTGTCTCATTACCCAGAACACAGTCTCAGAATTATCTCTCTGCCCAAAGGCTGAAGAATGAAGTCGGAACTGGTAGCAATGTGCTTAGCTGAAAAAAAAAATCAAGGTTTGTATTGCCCTGAGCATAAAAGGGCTGGATATTTGGGGGTAACTGGTGGTCTCCACTGCTGGATATTTGGGGGTAACTGGTAGTCTCCACTGCAGATGCTTGGGGGAAAAACATACCCGAAGGAGTGAATGAAGGAGGTACTCACGGAGAAGACAGTGGGGCAGACACGGGAGAGAGTTCATCCAACACCCACAGGATCATAATTTTATTGTTATAAAAAAAAATTAAGCAGGGCTGGAGAGATGGCTCAGCGGTTAAGAGCACTGACTGCTCTTCCAGAGGACCCAGGTTCAATTCCCAGCACCCACATGGCAGCTCACAACTGTCTGAAAATCCAGTTCCAGGGGATCTGACACCTTCACACCAATGCACATAAAATAAAGTTAAATAAACCATATGAAATATTAAAAAAAATTAAGCCAGGTGGTGGTGGCACACGCCTTTAATCTCAGCACTAGGGAGGCAGCCTGGTCTACAAGAGCTAGTTCCAGGACAGGCTCCAAAGCTACAGAGAAACCTTGTTTCGAAAAACCAAGAAGAAGAAGAAGAAATATTTTTTCAAAACATGCATGTTATGCAATATATATAGTCTATTCAAGTCTCATTTTATATGATGCCATGATCCAGGCGATTTTAAATGTTTTCTCTGGGAAGCATCATGGAAAGGATATTAGAAGCATGCCCTGCTTCTCTGTGTGCCTCCCTTACTACTCCCACGCCCTGACACCAGAGCCTACAATGCTAAGTCATTTAGATTCTCTGGTCCTCCCGTTCCCCACCTGCAAAGTGCAAATAGGAACTCCTACAGGATAGGTGACAGCAACAATTAACAAGAGAGTTTGCAAAACACCTACTGCTGCCGAGTCCTGTTTGTGATAAGTGTTCAATAAAGAATAAAGCCTGTCATTATTTCTGCTCTCCTCTGCTGCTACACACAGTATAGGAAGTATGTCACTAACCTAACAAAGGGTCAGGACTGATGTTTGGTATAAAGACTGGAAAATAAACGAGAAAAATTCTTTCAGCATGAAAACTCAGGATTTCATGAGGGCTCACGGAGAATTTCCCTCCCGATAAAGTCATGTGAGTCGTGTCCTTACTCCCATGCCTCCACGCCAGTCCAGAGAGAAATAATTTATGGTCCTGGCTGCCACTGGACCACAAGAGAAGTGAATCAGAATGTGTGCAACCTTAGTGTGTCCTGGTGGAGTAAGAAAGCAGAAAATCCCTGTGATGGAAAGACCCGCAATGGCACATCTATATTGCACCCCTTCCCCTCAAGGCTCAGGGATAGTGAGAAAGAGGGAGGCAGAAAGAATCTAAGGGTCGGGGCTGGAGAGATGGCTCAGAGGTTAAGAGCACTGGCTGCTCTTCCAGAAGTCCTGAGTTCAATTCCCAGCAACCACATGGTGGCTCATAACCATCTGTAATGAGATCTAGTGCCCTCTTATGGACGGCAGACATACATGCAGGCAAAACATTGTATACATAATAAATAAATAAATCTTTAAAAAATAATCTAAGGGTCATTGATAGTGGATATCTACAGGGAAACACTAGACATGACATGACAGGCTATCGCACACATGAGCTCACAGTGACTGTAACTGCATGCGCAAGATCAAGCCATCCAAACATCTCAGCATAGGTAAGGGAGGTGTTCACCAAGTCCTATCCATAGCTGAGATGCTATTGGCAATGATGGCCGCTGGGGAAGGAAGAATGGGCTCTCTTCAGGGATACAAGCCCCGAAAGGTTACCCACGCCTCAGTAGATAGTCCACACCTATGTACCTACAGGCAGGCAGCACTAAGTGGACTCTGTAGATTTTAAGGGAGGGAGGGAAAGAATAGACAAAGTAGAGAGTAGAAGTTGAGAGAGAGAAGAAGGAATCGGAGAGGAAGAAGTGTGGTAGCTCAGATCAAAACATATTATTTGCATGTATAAAATTCTTAATAAGATTTGGAATTCACACACAAAAGAAAAGCTTCACAATTCGCACATCTTCCAGCTACTGGTTTCAAGAGTTCCAATTAAGAGCCCAGCCCAACCACCAACCTGGAAGAAGCAAGAGGGGTACTTTGTGAGAATGTACAGCTGGCCTCCTCTCAAGCATGATCAACTCCCTGACAATTCCCAAGCCCAGGACACAGAATTAGAGTAAAGAGCCAATAGAAAGAGACATGTGTCAAAACCATGGATGCTTCTTGAGAACAGTGATATCTGAAACAACTAATACACTTATAGTAATGAACCAAAACAGTGCATGAGAGTGGAAGAAATAATTCAGAATGGCAGCCTCTTGTAGACCCCAGAACCCTGCAATGTACAAAGACCTTTCCAGAGAAGACCATGTAGTGGGCATACGGTTCACTGGGGCCCCGCCATCACCTTTCCTCTGGGGTAGGGTTTGTCAGTTTGGTTCTGCAATCATATGGGAGATCTAAAAGTCCATGATCACATCTAGCTTTATATAAATAAGATGGGAAAGGATTGAATGAAACTCAGTGAATGAAATGGGGTATAAAAATAGTGGTTTAGCTGGGCGTGGCGATATTTGCCTTTAATCCGAGCACTCAGGATCGGGTAGATCTCTGAGTCTGAAACCATCCTGGTCTACGTGGTGAGTTCCAAACCAGCCAGAGCTACATAGTGAGACCTTGTCTCAAAAGAAAAAAAAACTTTTTATTGTACACAACAGATTAGTATTTGCTTGCAAACCATTATGAGCCCACACATACATGTATATGTACACTTACATATGCCTAAAGCATATGTGTAAGTTTAAATATATCATTAAATGTGAGTTCCTAATAAAAATAACACCCCACTATCCTAGCAGACCATTCATCTTAGCATATCTTCCCAAACTGCAAAACTCAGAAAAAAATAACAATGGTAGCTTCTCTAAACTCTTGGAGTTAAAATTTAAATATGATTTAGGTTAGCCAAGCAAAGACATGAGATTTAGAAATCATGATGAAGACCTAAACTTCATTGCATGTTGTTCTGAGGCTGCCACCGAGTGGCATCTTTGTGGGACCTTGACCTCGCTGTGAGAACAGGGCAGAATCCTCATGTCCAGCGCATGCTTCCTGGGAGCACTAGGCATAATAGAGACTGTCCATTGGTGGTGTGGGTCTGGAAACTGTAGAATAGTTCTGAGGCAACGGATACTTTGGCCTCATCCCTGAACTCTCAACCCCTGTGCTCCTTTCCTGGCTCCTTGACAGTAACAGAGATGGCAGCTTCCTGGCGGTTTGATTCCGTGGTATTGCTGTGGGAATTGTTCTGGAGGGCCCAGACTATTTCCCTAGCATACAAGGATGTTATGAGTGCCAATGTCCCTTGTTGATTAAAAATAGTGAAAACGGTTGATGTTTGCTGGAAATAAATCCTGTTTGATAATGAAAAACAGGCACTTAAGGGCATTAAATGACTTACCCAAATTTCACCCCAGAGTTGAGGGAGGGAAAGAATGAAACTGGTACCTTCATGGCATTTGTGCAGCAATGACATCTGTGGGCAGAGTAAAGGATGCCAAGTCTGAGGAAATGCCTCGGGGTTAAAATAAGCTTGGTGCCCAGTCTTACTCTCCAGTTACTCCCTCTTCTCTGGAGTTTTTTTTTTCATTTCTTTGTTTTGTTTTGTTTTTAACATAGGGTTTCTCTGTGTAACAGCTCTGGCTGTCCTACAACTCACTCTGTAAACCAGGCTGGCCTCAAACTCACAGAAATCCACCTACATCTGCCTCCCAAGTGTTGGGATTAAAGATGTGTGGCACCACTACCCAGCTCCTCTAGGTTCTTGTCTAAGAAAGTATCAAATGAACAATTATTAAATACAGTGTAGATGATGGATGGTAGGTAGATGAATAGATAGATAGACAGTTAAAGACAGACAGATAGATAGATGATAGACAGACATAGATAAGTAGATGATAGTGATAAATAGAGATAGATAGATAGATAGATAGATAGATAGATAGATAGATAGATAGATAGGCATAGATAGATAGGTGATAGATAGATGATAGATGGAATGAGTCTCTCAAAGTATAAACCTAGCCCCAAATAGTCACAGAAAGTAGGACTTCTGCAGTAGTCCCAAGCTTCTCTCCTCTGTAACATAAATAATGAAAGCCAAATACAATAGCTACATAGAATAGTACCTTCAGGAAGCTTCCAGCTCATGTGGGAAGAAGCAGAAGCAGAATGGAAATAGCTCCATGGATGTCTCCAGCATTCAAACTAACTTCCTCTCTTGTGTGGATAGGATGGGCAAATGAAGAATTCTGCACCCACTTTGGGGAAGCAAAAATATAGGGAGAAGATATTGCCTATTCTTCTACCCAACAAAGGCAGTCTTGATAGAAACTCCAGATCTCACAGTCTAAGGTACTCAGACAGTCAAGAGAACTTGATACCATGCCCTTCAAGAACTAGGAAAGAGTTCAAGAAGCAAAAAGATATTAGCACGGTTTGGGATATCATAGAGACCTTTGTGGTCCTTCTACTGTTCTACTAAAGAATATTTCAGAATTCAGACCTCTTCTATCATATTGGCTCTAACAACACAGGACTACATGCAGCAGATGGCCATCTGGTATACCCAATGAAAAATGCAAGCTCCCCTATCTCATGCTGGGCCAGCCCAGCCTCATCCCCTTCTAAGTGAAACTTGTTAATAAGACAGCATTCATCTTACTCTGGTGAGTTTATTTTATCACAGACTCACTGAGGGAAAAAAAGAAAGAAACCACTGGAACCTACCACAATAAAGTAAATATCACAAGATAAATGACAATGTTGGAATGGAGTACACTTAGGGACTCGGCACGGTCAGACACAAACAGTTTCAAGACTATTAGCTGTTAAAGGTTATGCCTTATGTCACCCAAAAGGGTTTCTCCCTAGATTTATAGTGTGATCTCATAGAAGATTTATTGCCATCTTAATTTTTCCCCCATTTTAACTTTATGAACAGCCAGCCTGGAATTTTTCCTTGGTCATTTAGAAATGAAGAGTTGCTGCTTTTTAAGAAATGCTTTGTGGTGCATTTTGCAGCTTTAATAGCTTTATCATGACTCAGACAACAATCAAGCCATCTTCTCTGGGCCTGCACAGTGAATTCACTGCCCTTTTCCATTCTGTTTCTTGTCTCAGGAAACTGACATTTAAGGATCACAGAATAATCTCCCATGCATTTGGCTTCTAGTGGGGTTTGGGCAAAGGGCAAATAGATCAGAAGTGGCTAGAGGGGGAAAATGGGCTCCTCTGAGCAGCATGGGTGAGTGTGCATTGATTGACACTATCCTTCCTGCCTCAGGTCCATTGCCCAACTCCGCTGTGATAGACTAAATCAACTCATCACAAGTCTTTATCTGCAAAGTAGAGTACACTGCCTTTGAACTTGGCCATTTGACTTATTTTGGTCCATGGAATGTGAGCATAGGTGACTTCCATCTCAACAAAGCAGAAGTTTTTAATGCCTTCTGTGTGTTTTGACTCCATCCCTTTTTTTACTGCTGTCCACCATGAGAAAAGCATGTCCTCAAAGAGATCAATATCAGCTCAGTTTTCAAATGAGAAGATACATATAGCAATGTCAGGCCCATGGGTAAACAGCCAATCTGTAGCTCTCATAGACCCTGTAAAGTATTAAATGTTACCACAAGCCCCTGAACTATTGAGACTTTCAGTTATCACATCAAAAATAAACTGGTAAACTTTCCTTGCCTCCTCAGACCTATGAGTAATAATGACACCGACCCCTGGGTTCAGAGATTTGCTATATTTCTTGTGGCTTCCCTGTATGCTCCACAATCTTCATAATTTGTCTCTTTTCTAAGTACTCTTTTTTACAATTTATTTTTATTTTATGTTCATGTTTTGTTTTTATGTACATATGTGTAACGGTTTTAGATCTCCTGGAACTGGAATTACAGACAAGTGTGAGCTGCCATGTGGGTACTGGGAAATGAACTTGGGTCCTCTGGGTGCTCTCAACCCCTGAGTCATCTCTCCAGACCCTGGACTCTATCTAAATGTGAGATGCTATCCCTTTTTGCTGAAACCTGACTGAAAGGTGTCCTGCCTAGAACTGAGAAAATTAGGACAGACACTAGAGCAATGTTAAGCAAAACACTTTAAAAAAATACAATCTGTAAAGGTATTAATAATCAGGAGAATGAGAATAGGAAGAAAGGAGGAAAGACAGATAAAAGGGATATGGAGGAAATGAGAGAGAGAAGGAGAAGAGAAGAGGAAGGAAAAGATGCATAGGAAAATATAAACGCTAGGTGGAGAGAGAAGAAGTAAGGCGTTCGGGGTGGGGGGGGGTTAAGCAGGTACCTGACTCTACTGGAATTCAAACATGACGCCACACCCTCCTCACAACATCCCTGCATGCTATTCATTATTTCCAAGTTGTAATGAAGATCTGGACAAAGAACCTTCTTCTAGGTCGCTCTCAGAAAAGCTGCATGACAGCCTCCAGTAAGATGGCATCCATCCAACTGGGGTTTGGAGAAGGCCTTGTGGTAACAGCATCATAAGGGTGGCGCAGGGCGGCTCCGGGCGGCGCAGGGCGGCAGGCGTTCCCGTTTGCACTGCTGTCCCCTGAATACCAGGACACTTTGTCAGGCACCAGAAGCACAGAAGCAGTTTGACAAACACCGAGAGATTAAACTAGCCTCAGCTGGCTTTCTGTAAATGCGACAGCGTCCAGGTAGCTCCAGACTGCCTTGAGAATCTGTGGCATTTGGGACCATCATAAAACCGGCAAACACGAGCCCAGTGTGAGCATCTGTGAGGTGGGTTTCATCTATCAACAGGCCAAACGAAGTGAATTGCGGGACTCTGTGTGGGATGAAAAACATAAACCTCTCCTAGGACTTGACTTGGTTTTTTTTTTAATATTTTTATGGTTTATTTTAACTTTATTTAATGTGCATTGGTGCGAATATGTCAGATCCCCTGCAACTGGATCTTTAGACAGTTGTGAGCTGCCATGTGTATGCTGGGAATTGAACCCAGGTCCTCTGTAAGAGCAGTCAGTGCTCTTAACCACTGAGCCATCTCTCCAGCCCCTAGGACTTGACTTCTTCTTTCAAGGTTGTCCTCACAGGCATGACTATTCGCCTGCAGTCCCCACTTTGCACTGACTGACCACCCAGGCACCTGCTACCCATTCAGTCAGCTGTTCCGTGGTTCAGTTCAAATAAGACTTTTGGAGGAAGCCACAGCCAACCAGCTCTGCAAACCCACCGCTCATCTCTGCCATGTGCTGCCAGGTCACCAACCCCAGGCAGCCGCTCATACCATGATCCAACACCTCTCAGCCCCAATTCCTTTGGTCCTTTGTTTCTCCTTCCTTTTCTTCTAATGACTTTTCACTGTGCATCTGTCATATTCTTAGACCCCTCCGGTGACAATGAGGCTGAACCGGGGTGAAGGCTGCTGCAGGTGAGGACTTCTGCTTCTCAGGATGCCTAACCTGAACCCAAAGGGATGACTTACCAGCTGGGTAATTATCAGACAGTTAGTTGACTTCTTATTACCTCAACATTTGTTTTTAAATTGTGCGTGGTGGTAGAGAGACATGTGCCACGGTATGCAAGTAGAGATCAGAGGTCAACTTAAGAGGGTTGTTTGCTTCTTCTCACCGTGTGGACCCCCATAGATGGAACTGAGGGCATCAGATTTGATGCCATCTCAACTGCTCTCTTCACTTCAACTTCATCTTCCAAAATCCTCAGTGGTACATATTTATTACCAAGTCAAAGCGTGTAACAATCCTCTGGGTCAAATAAAGTAATACCTGGTACCTAGCTTTTATAACCTTGTTGTAAGAAACAGGTGTGTTACCACACAAAGATACTACGATCAATGCTTACACTTAGGGAACGTAATTTAGAGCTGTGGAAATCAGTGCTGTTCTTTGCATACAGCCCACAAGTATGTCAATTAGGTGTTTGTCTTGCCAGTTAGACTTGAATGAAATCCTTTTAAACTCCCATGTCTTTGTGTGTGTATGTTTGCTGCTGGGTACAGAACCCAGGCCTCATATGTGAGGCAAGTGCTTTGCCACTTCTGTGAGAAGGCAAGACTAGGAATCACTTAGCAGCCCGGCCCTGTGCTTCATTTGGGTTACGTAAACACCTCGTGGACTTGTCCTGTGGCACACAGTCTCATTCCAGACATCAAGTTCCTCTAGTCCATTTAATCTTGTTCACAGCCTTGGTTCTCACAGAAGCAACTTTTTTGCACCCAATAGTAACCACTAGGGGCAGAGTGCACAACAGAAATGCCCCTGCCTCTGAGGAATGCAGACCTAGGACCAGGCTTCTGTATCACGGATACGCAAAGTAAAATGGCACAGAGATATCTCACCCCAGGCAGCATGGCAGCCATCAAGGACACAAATGAAGCCGCTGAGAATCCTCACTGATGTGGCCTACTGTCAGTCTTCACAGTGCATCCCTAGCCTGGCCTGTAGCTTGACCAGAGTAAATCATCTTGCTTCTCTTGAAAACACATTGATACCAACAAATGCTGCCAAGGATGTGGAGAAAGAATCCTCCCAACACCAGTGCTAAGAATATAAACTAGTCAAGCCAGTATGGAGAACGCGGCGGCTGCCCAAAAAGCTAAAAGTAGACCCACTGTATAACCCAGCTATACCACCCCTGGGTACATACGCCAAGGACTCTAAGTCACTCTCCCACCTAGATACTTGCATATCCGTGTTTACTCCTGCTGCCCTGTTCCCAGCGGCAAGGAATTGGAGCCAGCTTAGATGTCCATCAACAGACAAACGGAAAAAGAATGTGGCATACACATGGGGTTTTATTCAGCTGTCAAGAGTGAAAGTATGACATTTACTGGAAAATGGATGAAAATGGAGAACAGTGTGTTGAACAAAATAATCCATACTCAAAAAAGATAAACATCACATGTCACCTGGCATATGAAATCTGGATTCATACGTGTGTGTGTGTACATGTGTGTGTGCATGAATGTATATGTATATATGTATTGTGTGTGTGAATGTATGTGTGTATGAATGTTTGTATGTGTGAATGTATGTGTGTGAATGTATGAATGTATGTGTGTATGAATGTATGTGTGTATATGTATTGTGTGTGTGAATGTATGTGTGTGTGTTTGTGTATAGTATAGAGTAGAAAGGAGACTATAGGAGGAGATAAAGGTCTGAAAGGAAGCAAGAGGAAGAATATGAGGTAATAGAATATGCATTACATGAAAACCACAGGAGGGATTTTTTGTGTGGGAGAAAGCAAAGGGAAGGCAGTGTGAGGACAAATAAGAACAAGCTACAATGATCTAGAAACTAGATTCTCATTGTATGAAAGCTATTTTTTGTATGCTGGACCAAAAATCAAAATTCAGCCTTGAGAAATTTTGGCTTTCATTTTTAAATCTTGATTTTCTTTTTTGTTTGGTTTTTGGGGTTTGTTTTTAAGGGTGTTTGTTGCTTTGCTTGTTTGTTTTTGAGACAGTGTCTATAGACCAAGTTGGCCTTCAACTGAAAAACCTGCTTGCCTATGCCTCCCAAGGGATTAAAGGTATACTGGACCATGCCCAGCCCAGCACTACTTTTTGATTTTTAAATGCTGGTGACTAAATAAAAATGCTTTAAATCTCTTTATGCAAAGAGAATTACAGACCAATCTCATTCACAAACATTGATGCAAAAATACTCAATAAAATACTGTCAAACCAAATTCAAGAACATGTCAGAAAAATCATCCACCATGATCAAGTCAGCTTCGTCCCAGAGATGCAGGGATGGTTCAACATACGAAAATCTGTCAATGTAATCCACCATATAAACAAGCTGAAAAAAAAAACAAAAAACATGATCATTTCATTAGATGCATAAAAAGCCTTTGATAAAATACAACATCCCTTCATGATAATGGTCTTAGAGAGAGCAGGGATAAAAGGAACATACCTAAACATAATAAAGGCAATATGCAGCAAGGCAATGGACAACACCAAACTAATGGTGAGAAACTCCCAGCAATCCCACTGAAATCAGAAACAAGACAAAGTTGTCCACTCTCTCCATACCTATTCAATATAGTTCTTGAGGTTCTAGCTAGAGCAATAAAACAACAAAAGTAGATCAAGGGGATACAAATTTGAAAAGAAGAAGTCAAACTCTCACTATTTGCTGATGATATGATAGTTTACATAAGCGATCCCAAAAGTTCTACCAAGGAACTTCTACAACTCATGAATATTTCCAGTAATGTAGCAGGATACAAGATTTGGTGTAGGAGTTTTTTCTGTTTATGTGTTGCTTTCACTGGCTAATGAATAAAGAAACTGCTTTGGGCCTGATAGGGCAAAACTTAGGTAGGCAGAGAAGACAAAACTGAATGCTGGGAAGAAGAGCAGAGTGAGATACGCCATAGATCTCCTGCCTGAGACGGATGCTGGTTAGAATCTTGCCGGTAAGCCACAGTCACGTGGCAATACAAGGATTAATATAAATAGGTTAAATTAAGATGTAAGAATTAGCCAATAAGAAGTTAGAGCTAATGGGCCAGGCAGTGTTTAAATGAATACAGTTTCTGTGTGATTATTTTGGGTGTCAGATAGCCAGGTGGCCAGGATGACAAGCAGCCTGCTCATCCTGTTATAAAGATTAACTCAAAGAAATCAGTAGCCCTCCTTTACACAGATGACAAATGGGCTGAGAAAGAAATCTGAGAAACAACACCCTTCACAATAGCCACAGATAGCATAAAATATCTCAAAGTAACTCTAACCAAACAAATGGAAGACCTGTATGATAAGAACTTTAAATCTCTGAAGAAAGAAATTGAAGAAGGCACCAGAAAATGGAAATATCTCCCATGCTCTTGGGTAGGTAGAATTAATATAATAAAAATGACAGTCTTCCCAAAAGCAATCTACAGATTCAATGCAATGCCCATCAAAATCCCAGCACAATTCTTCACAGGCCTCAAAAGAATAATACTCAACTTCATATAGAAAAACAAAAAACCCAGGATAACCAAAACAATCCTATACATTAAAGGAACTTCTGGAGGTATCACAATCCCTGACTTCAAACTCTACTACAGAGCTACAGTACTGAAAACAGCCTGGTATTGGCATAAAAACAGGCAGGAGGACCAATGGAACTGAATCAAAGACCCAGATATCAATCCATACACCTACAAACACCTGATTTTTGACAAAGAAACAAAACATATAAAATGGAAAAAAAGAAAGTAAGTTCAACAAATGGTGTTGGCATAACTGGATATCAACATGTAGAAGAATGAAAATAGACCCATATCTATTACCATGCACAAAACTCAAGTCCAAATGGATCAAAGACCTCAACATAAAGCCAAACACACTGAACCGCACAGAAGAGAAAGTGGGAAGCACACTTGAACGCATTGGCACAGGAGACCACTTCCTAAATATAACCTCAGAATCACAGACACTGAGAGAAACAATTAATAAATGGGACCTCCTGAAACTGAAAAGCTTCTGTAAAGCTGTTGGAGGTCTCGTGGAATCCAATCAGACACTGGGTATTGTCCAGCCCCCTGCCACCTTTTGGGATCATAGGCCATGAGAGTGAGGTGGGGAGAACTGAGAAGAGATTGGTGTGGCTCTCAGACACTCACTCTATTCCCATTCTCGTTTCTGATACATTTTCATCTGCAGATCTATCTCTCCAGCATGAGAGAAACCTTGTAGAAGTTGGAAGCCAGGCACTATGCTACCAACAGGTGCTTTTAGTGTCTTTGTCTTTGTAGACATCAACTACTTTTCTGCTGGCGTTGCCAACTGCAGTACCTGCATCTGCGTTCCCTGGACTCTCCACCAAAAGAAGTCTTGGAAGACCATCACCCTCCTGCCAATTGTGACCCCTTCACAGTGACAGGAGCCATTGTCTGCACATGTCTTCTCAACAAGACTGGTGACAAGCCTTTCCAACAAAAAAACTAAGTGAACTAGACTGTCAATGACTGCGAGCCCTTCCTATTTCGTCCCACTGCCGTTTTTCCCTCACCCAAGTATCCCAGGTGTCCCAGTTGTAACTCAAAGGATGAATATCAAGGTCTTTATATTCCTTTAAAAAAAAATCTCCAGAGGATTACTAGTAGCAAGGGAAGAGACCATAGGGAATGGACTTTGAGAAATGGTCCTCCCTTTTTAGACTTAAGGATTTAGGCTCCTAAATTGTATTTAGGTCACAGTAATTATAGCGGTGCACACTTTAAAAATTAGTGCATCTACACCATTGTACTCTTTGTAGGTCCTGAGTTCTGGTCATTAAAGGCTAAGAGTAGGGAATGAGAAAATGCAGGCCAGAAACATCACACCATTTTAACACAATGTTATCAAGTTCAAATAATGGCATCATAGGCTACTACAGCATATACCAGGTGGCAGTTGTCATCCAAAGGGCAAGCCCAGAAATTCTAGGATGTTGTGTTAGCTATTGTGATGGTTGGTCTTGATAGTAGCTGACTTGATGGGATTCTGAGTTACTATGGAAACAAACCTCTGGGTAGGTCTTTGAGTTTTCTAGAGTAGGTTAATTGAGGTATGGGCAGTACAATCTTAGACCAAATAAAAAAGGAGAAAATGAGCCAGGCAACAGAAACCCCCTCCCCTCTTCTTCTCTCTCTCTCTCTCTCTCTCTCTCTCTCTCTCTCTTTCTCCCTTCTCTCCTCTCTCCATCTTCCAGTTTCTCTTGTACTACCTCTCTTTGTCTCCCTCCTTCCTCCTCTCCCCCTGCTCCCCCCATTTCTTCTCCTGCACATCCTCCGTTCTTCTTGTCATGTACTCCTCCTTGTACCATGAATAATAAAAACCCAGAAACAGATATTGGGGTTTGAGCTGACGATCAGAAAAGCAAAGCAAGCAGGCCTTTTACCTCTACCCAAATCTTCGGACCAAAAGGATGAGATCTGGTCTGCACAAATCCTCAGACTCCACACTCCAGTGAGTTCCTGTCTCTTCCCCTTTATATTCCTCTCTCCGTCCAGACACATCACTCCTGTCTCCACCTCCCTAGAGCTGGAATTAAAGGTGTGTGACTCCCAAACTCTGGCACTAAAGGTGTGAACCATCACCTGGATCTGTTTCTGGATCAGATATAGTTCAGGGTGGCCTTGAGCTCACAGAGAACGTTCTGCCTCTGTCCCCTGAGTCCTGGGACTAAAGATGTGTGCCACCACCCCCTGGCCTCTAATGGCTTAGCTTTGCATTCTAATCTTCAGGCAAGCTTTTTTTTTTTTTTTTTTTTTACTAAAATACAAATAAAATATCACTGTCTCTCTGGAGTCCAGTGTGCTTTTCAGACCTCTCCAGGCAAGCTCCTCTGAACTTTTCCAGCAATAGGTCCTCTGTGGTACTGTTACATGACATGACCTCCTCTACTTCTTGGTGCTGGTGACAACTGCACATCAGTGAACACCAATGTCATTACTAAATGCCTGTCTCCCCTCGAGACCATGGGCTCTAGGTAAGCAGCAAGCAGCATGGCAGCCTTCCAAAATATGTTGTATCAGTCTCCTGCTGTGGAAACAGCTGCCCTAGCCCGCTGGGTTCTGAACCCATAGCAGCCTATGCAAGGCAGTGCCCCCCAGGAGCTTCCAGGCCTCTCAGAACAGCACTGAAAACAGGCCCTTGTGGCCACTGACAGGCTGCCTCAGGGGCCCCTGCTCACCTGCCGCAACTTCCCAAGATCTGGGCTGCAGACTCCTCTCTCCACCTTTCCTTCCAGCTTCATCTCCTTCCCAGGAACAATCACGTGACCAAATCTGGAGGCCCACTACTCTCCGCCCACATCCCTGCTTTATCTTGAGGGCCATCCTGGTTTTCATAGTGAGTTCCACAACAGTCAGGGCTACGTAGAGAGATCTTGTCTCAAATCAAAAACAGACAAAAAGCTATTTATGCAAATATAAACTCTATCCCTGTCACCCTGCCTCCACAGAAGGAAGCCAATGTGGTGAGAACTTGGTGAGAAGTCTCGGATATGGAGCAGGGGAGGCTCCAGCTAGCTAGGTCCTCCATCACCTGTCAGGGCAGAACACCTTTAACATTTTTGCTGGACATAAAACTCCACATTTACCCTTTCCTTGCCACTCTGGCAGACTGGCTTCTGATCAACTAACTTCTGAAGCTGTTGCAGGACCCCCTTGTCGACCCACTGCCATTTCTGAGGACAGCTGGCTGGCCTTTGGCCCTCCCAAAGATGGACCTTCTTCCTATCACTGTGATTGTGTCCATAGCTGTCTACTCTAAGCTGGGCCTATCCTCCTGCCCCGCTCCCTTTTTTCATATTCTATTTCAATAAACATTAAAATTAGTTTCACAATTTTTTTAAGCTTGCTTATTTATCACGGGTAACTACGAGCCATCAGTGGGGCCTGACTCTCGATAGATGGGAGCAAATCCCAGCACAAAAAGGGGGTTGAGTTTGCAGAACAGAAAAACCATAATAAGTAAGTTGATTCATAAGGTACCTCACACTCCTGCTCCCTGCTATGTTTAGAAGAGGCAACACACCTTTCACTCCAGGTGGCAACCACTGTTCTAGGCTGGAAGGGAGGATGGAGCCTTTGTTCCAACTCTGAAACCTCGCACAAGCCGGGAGAACCACAGCCATCGAGGCGGGAGTCCCGTTTTTGGTTCCAGAACAGTTCTCTGCGAAGACAGCAGTACCATGTGCCCCTAAGCAACAGCCCTAACCTGCTCCTGCAGGGGAAAATGACACAGGGACTGTTTTTACAGTGCTGCCTCCGGCTCTCACCTCTGAGGCTGCCAAGTTCTTAAGTGTTTTGGTCCGGAAGAGGCATCTGGTTTCCCAATTGGAACCCCTCCTTTGTCAAAGCAGCACACACACACACACACAGACACACAGACACA
>PVIU01023953.1:0-26421 GCA_004026605.1 Ondatra zibethicus | reverse complement strand
AGGGAATCCAAAGCTGGTGACTGAACTCCCTCTCAGGCCCATGCACAGCCCCTGAGGGCCAGAGGTGGGAGATGGAAACCTCAACATCGTCACCCAGTTCTAGCCACGTGACTTCTTGACCTAACTCACAGAGCCTGTGTGTTCTCCTCTGCACACGGAGAGGACACAGCCACATGCACAGATCAGAGCAGTCAGCTGCTTGCCCAGTGCCCACCAGTGTTCTGTCCCTTGCTGTCGGTTTGTCCTCCTGATGCTACCTCACATCTTCCTTTGTTACTCGGCTTAGGTTGTGAGCTGAACTGTAGCGGGAAGGACTTTAGACGAGGAGGAATGGGTGCCTGTTCTGCATGCCCTAGTGCCACCCCAAACTGTATCACCCTTCACCCACCCACCCTTCAGGGACCCTCCTTGGGTCCCTGATAGTCGTTTGACCGAGTCCATTCATTCCCTTCTAGGAAAACTGCATGAGCCTTCAAGTAAAATTCCTATAGGATTCCGGCAGGTAGCCTGGGAGGGTAAGTGCTGGCAAGGGACCAGACTGCTGGAGAGGGCATTTCCACCAAGGGGGACAGAGCTTATGCCTTTCCCAGCTCACATGCCCAGGTGGGAACATGGGTGCAGAGACATAGAGCCACGGCTTTGAGGGTTCTCGGGGAATCCAGACACCCAGTCATTGACATGAAATCTACCTATTAGTAAATGGTTCAATGAACTAGATGAGAAATTTAAGTTCAGGGTAGAGCTAGTCAGTCACGCAAGCATGCTTGCACGGAGGCATGCACGCCCCACAGGTCACACACTCAGTCACTGGACCGCTGTTGTAAAATGGCATGGCCATCCTCCAGAGCAGTGGTTCCCCACCTTCCTAATGCTGCGACAGTTTCATAAGTCCCTCATGCTGTGGTGACCCCCCCGCAACGACATAATTATTTTCCTTGCTACTTCGAAAGTGCAATGTTGCTCCTGTTATGATTTGTAGCGTAAATATCTGACATACAGGATAGCTGATATGTGACCCCCGTGAAAGGGTCATTCGTTGACAAACACTGCTCTACAGTCAGGGCTAGGCACCCATCTCTCTTGGGCCCAGGTCATGCCTGGAGTCAGTCACCAGCCACTCAGTGCTGCCCATAGTTCACAGCACTGCACATACTAGCCTTGACTCCTGAGCATGGGTGCCCACAAAGCAGCTGTGCACACGCACTGTGGGAAGTGGCCTAGGTGGGGGGCACAGGCACTACACAGACACTGGTGGGAAGCCGCTGACACAAAAAGGAGGACATGCTTCCTGGGCTGCCCCTGCAGCTGCCCCTGGTGATAGAAGCAGCTGAGCGGCTACCTGGACTAAGCAGGTCTGTGGGAGCTGGTCTGCTGGGTGGAGGGAAGCTGCAGCCTGGCGCCGGCTAGGCTTGGTATAGTCCACGAGAGGGCAGTGGTACTCCATGGGGAATGCGGCCCCCAGAGCCAGGAAGCTGCTGGAAGTAAAGCCCACCCTCCAGCTACTGCCTCCTAGGCATTTCAGGGTTCTCTGCTCTCTAGGCCTTACCCTTTCCGACTTGATCCCAACCTTGTTCCTTCCCCTGCTCACTCAGTTCTCCTTAAACCGTTGAAATGAGGAGGCCCCTTTCATGGGGGCCAGTAACTGCTCCAACAAATATTTACTTTGTGTTTAATATGTGACAGCCCCTGTTGTCACCACCAGGTATAGACCAGGGACTGACGTCTGTAAGAACCCTGCACTTGCTGAACAAGCATTCTACAGGAGGAACAAATATAGTAAGTCATCAAAACAGTGAGTGTGCTTGAATATGACCAGTTCTTTGGCAAACAGTAAAGTGTGAAAGAGACAGGCAGCAGAGAGTGTATTGATTCATCCATCTGTTCATCCATCCATCCATCCATCATCCATGCATCTACCGACCCATGTACCCACCCATTCAGTTGTTCATTTACCCACCCATGCATCCACCAAACACTGTCTGCCTACCTATCCACTTGCCTGTCCATCTAATCAATTACCAATTCACACATCCATCTCCCCATCTGTCCCTGCAGCCTTCTAGTGACTAATCCATCCACCAACCCCCTCTTTCACTTATCCACCCTTTCACCCACACTCCCACCCAAATTTCTTTCTTTTCATAAGCTTTCTCGAGGGAGGGTGACTGGAGGAATGTTAAGTAATAAAGAAGCAGATGCACAAGCTGTATTCAGCTATGCCAAGGGCTGTGAAGGTGACTAACCATGGTGAGATCATCATGGGTAGATGCCTACTTTAGTACGGTGGTCAGCAAGCAAGTCTCTGAGGATGTTAGCTACTCCAATAAGACCTCCAGGAAGGAAAAAGTCATCTACGCAGAGACGCAGGTGGAAGGGTTCTGGGCAGCGGAAGTGATGAGCAATTGTAATGGTCCTGGTTTGAACGGGTGAGCATTTTCAATGACCAGCAGTCAGCAAAGCTGCTGCTGTCCAGAGGTCAAGGGGAGAGAAGAGCAGGTTGGAGAGGTCAGTAGGTCCCCTGATGAGATGGGCCCTCCTGAGGTACTGGTTAGTCCTGCTTGTTCTCCATCCACAACTTCTCCTGTCCCCAGCCCCCATTCTCAGTGTCTGAGGCTCCTTCACTTATTCTGTTTTCTTTCCTTCTGTATTTAGGAGCGGTTCCCCCTTCTGCTTTCTCTTCTGCCCATCCCACCTGTACTGCTTCCACTTCAAGCTGTTAGATGTTTAGAGCTGTCTCAGGCATATCTGCCCTCTGACCATCATTTCCTCCACTTTCTGCCAACTGATCACCAAGCTGCCATTTGGGATCCCACAATGTAGCCCTTCCTGCCCACCACATTCCTCCGTTTCCTTTTCTTCTCTTCACTTGCCATGTGTTATGTGGAATCTGCCACAGGTGGAGGTATGGACCTGTCTTGAAGGCAGAAGGCCCTATGTCTGGGGCTCTAAACAAACTAACCATTCTGAGGCTCAGTTCCCCCAGGAATTAAAAAAGGCTTGCCATGGGCATCTATTACTTAGCAATGTATGCTGTATATCGTACAATGTTATCAACATGCCTACAGGTTACTGTATTTTAAGGCTTCCTGGAGCCACACCCATCTGATGATACTGACCTCAAACATTTGTCCACCTTGAAGTTATCACAGAGGCTTCCAGAAAGACATGAACCCTGGCTTGTCTGAATGGCTATAGTTATTTCATATTTCATCAGGGCTTCATCTTGCTTATACCCAATCCCCCACACATACTCAAATTAAGTTTCTTGAGATAGACATTATATAATGTGTGCATTTCCAGGGAAGATATGAACAAAATTCTACTCAGTCCATATAAAGCACCAACCACTGATCAAAGAAATAATTCCATGTGTAGCTTTGTCGGCAGTTAGTTTATTGGGGTTACTATAAGAATATGGATGCCTTGTACTTACAGGAGCATGGGCGACTCAAAGGCAGATGCATTGCCAGGAATCTCATCCAGGAAATCAACAATACTCCAAAAGCTGCACCCCTGGGCCTTCTTTTACTGTGTAACAGACAGTTTTGCTGGTCAGAATATCTCCTTTCCCAAGCAGATATTTTTTCTTATATAAACTTTGGCGGGGGGGGGGGGGGCTTGTGTACTCTGAATCCTTCTGGAACTTCCTGAGATTTGTGTAGTTTGTTTACTTCCTGAGCCTTGTAAGTTTCACTTACTTCCTGAGACTTCAGAAGCCACTTATCTCCCTCTGAGAAGGGATTTTCAATGCTGGGGAAAACCCCACACAACTCGTGACCACCCTTCTTATAGCCCGGGAACATCTGTTCAATCCCGAGTCTTCTACCCTATCCAGTGCAATGAAGTAGGAAGCCCAACCAATTGCATTTAGAGTCACTTTGAGATGCGTTTACATTCTGCTTCTGCCACTTCTTACCAGTCAGAACTTGTCTAGACTGCATTGTTTTCGGCAGCTTAGTTCCCTCATCTATAAACGGGCAGAGGAGTACATGACTTTTAGGGTGTTGGCAAGACTCCATAAAACGCACGGACACCTAACAGGTTGCCCAATATGATCCTGGCATAAAGCATGCATTTAATCCCTGTTGACCATGCTGCCTCATTCACTCTAGGGTCTTGCTCTACAAAGTCTCTGGCATAATTCATACAGCCTCCTTCACCCTCTGTAGGGTCCACTCACTTGAAGCCTTAGACAACCTTTCTTGGTCAACTCCCCCCGATTCCTTGGTACTCTAATGTCATGTCCTGTCTTGGGCTATGGGCATCAAGGATAAGCCCTGGGAAGTGTCTCATATGGGCGTGACCAGCACAAGGTCCTGTGGAGTCTGCTCAGGGTGCTTGTGGCAGGTTGCATGCACTCAGACTCAAGGGAGGCAAAGGGTTGTAGCAGAACAGGAGCTAGAAGCTATCATCTGGAAGCAGAAAACAGTACTGAAACAAGCCTAGGGAATGCTGGGTGAGGGTGGCATCCACGCTCCTGTGGCACGTAAGGGAATGCATGAACACTAAGAACTGCTGCGTGCCAGGCTCCATGCCAGGCTCCATGCCTGCTGTTTCTCTGAGAGTGCCCTGCCAACCTCGAAGTTCACTTGTGAAGTGTCAGCCTTCACTTGGTCTAAGAGTATGGGCCAGAGACCTGGGACCCATCCCTCCAGCCTGCTCTCTTTCCATGGCAGCCCCATGCAAAAGGTGGGGAGGAGTCTATGACCTTCTGCTTGAAGATTCTAGAATTGGGGTGTAAGAGCAGCTGAAAAAAAAGTGGTCCATGAGAGCTATTGAACATTGGGGAACTATATCTTACCAAGGGTGCCAGAAGCTAGCTGGCTGCAGGAAATAGAGACAGCATGGAATTGGGACGAGGCTGCTGCGTGCACACTGCTCTGCCCCATCAAGGCTGCTGTCCTTCTTTGCAGGCCGCCCCAGAAGCTCTCTGGAGATGGCTTTTGCTACCTTGCCTCTTGGATTCTAGCTATTGTCAAGAAGGGCCCTAAGCTGGTCTGGGGCTGCTGCAGTACCTCCAAAACCAAGCAGAGAGTAATGGACCTGGGATTGCCACACAGTCCAGTGGTCACAGATGAACTTTCCCAGGCTCTAGGTCATTTAACTTTCATGCCCCCTTCATTCATCAATAATACTAATATGCACTTTAAAAGTGCATTGTTACAAAGTGTTATCCAGCCAGCATCAATCGTTCTGCCTTGATTATTTCTACATGATTTTTTTTCTGATATTCGTATAAATTAACACTAAAACATTCTTGTGCTGGACCGTGTTCAGTGGTAACTTTTCCTGGCAAAGCTCACCCAGAAGCTATGCATGAGTAAGGCGTGCTGCTTAGTGGACAGAAGGACATACCCCAGGACAGCTACATGTCTGTCTTCACACTCAGGGGACAGGAAGCACATGGGCTCTTTCAGCATTCTCTGCATCCCTCACTAGAGTATAGACACTCCTTCTCATTTCTCCCTTCCAAGTCTTAACCAGACCCCACTCTGTTTAGGTTCCAAGATCAGACAAGAGCAGGCATGTTCGGAGTAGTCTCCTCATTTCTCAGCTGTAGTCCAGAGGCTGTGCGAGCAGATTCCTGTCAGGGCCTCTCGCTGTCTCCAGTGATCTTGGGCAAGCTTCTTGCTGTCAGCTGAGAGCAATTTATGGCACCTGAGTGGGAAGGGATGAAGCAAGGCATGAGGAAGCTTCAGGGAGAACCCTATGGCTCCCAACCTTCTCCCTTCTGAGGGGTGGGGGAAAAGCTGCACCCAACTTGAGGCTGGTCTCCTTCCAATTACCTTCAGGGCCAGGGGACATCTGAATCGGTGGCAGTTTCAGGCTCTCCATGGACGGGGACACACTGTTCAGGTCGTTGAAAAACAGAAACATAAACAAGTACAGGAAACGGCTGTGCCCTGGCCTGTGACAGCTTTATGAGGAGGAGAACAGGGAAGATGGCAGAGTGTGAGGTGGAAGTCCGGGGGTGAGGTGCTGACAAAGGTCACAAGTTTCAGGGCTCAGGGAAAGAGGTGGCATCTCAGAAATTGAAAAAGAAAAACCAAACAGCATTCTCCAGTATGATTAACATAACCTCCCCACCTGTTTTCTCGTTAGGAAATTGCAATCCCTTTTAATCATCATCTTCGAATCAGGCTCCAGAGACAGTGGGAAAACAAACTCTGCCCTTTATACTTCGTTATATTTTGTTAGTGGTGAAGCTGTATTTGGACAAATACTGTCTGGGTGACTTCAAAGTATTGGGTAGGTGGGAAATTAGTCGACGATGAAGCAACAGGACTGAGGGTGGGTGAGACAGAAGTGCCTTTTCTCTTGTCTTCACCCATCTTGGGAGTCAGCTCCATCTCTGTACTACCTGTAAAAACACACCTGACTTGTTTCCAAAAGGTGAGTGGCATCGGAGCAGCTAACATTTAATGCCTACGATATGCCAAGCACTGCCTCCACATTTACAAACCTTTTTTATGATGCTGGGCACTGTGCTGAGAACCTAATCTGCATGGGCTCATCTACCTTTTGTAGCAATACTGTTACTAGTAACCCTGTTTTGTAGGTGAGAAAAGCTGAAACCCAGAGAAGTGAAGAAGGCCTCCTTAGGTCAGTTGCAGTGGTAACGAATGAGGAAGCCCAGATTTGACGATTGGTCTGGTAAGGTCCAAAGCCCAAAGAAAGATTAGGATCATGCAGGATGGTGAGCATTAGAAACACTAGGAAAATCCAACAGAAAATAGAACACAGTCATGAAATTATCAGCAATGACTCACGCACGGTAGAGACACCGGGGAGCGGGCATGTTTAGAAGATGACAGGAATTCAGTAGAAAGAACTGGAATAGAGGAGGCATTACAAGGTAACACTAAGAGCTAGAAGAGCGAGTCAAACTGAAAAGGACAGAGGCAGTCTTATGAAGCTGAGAGAGAAGCCACCTAAAAAATGAATGAAAATCTATGAATTGTCTCATGAAAATAAATTTAAAATTATCATATGAAAGCAGTGCCATGAGTTACGAGGGTAAACTAAATTAAAACAGGAAGTGAAACGAATAGAATGTGAATATTAGCAAAGAGATTGAAACTATAAAAAAACACAAATTCTTGAACTAAAGAATAACTGATCTAAAAAAGTTATACAGAGCTTACACATCAAACTTGATATGCAGAAGAGAGAAAATAGAGACCATGAAAATAGTTCATTTGAAATTATCCAGAATGGAGGGGCTTCTATAGGGCTTATGGGATACCATAAAGTGAACCAATGTACACATCACAGAAATCAAGAAATAAAAGGAAGAGAAAAAAGGATTATATAAAAAAATTAATGCTCAAAACTTGCAAAATGTGGATGGGAATGTTGGCATTCAGATTCACGAAATAGAAAAAAAACTATATTTAGATACACTAATTCTATATCTTTTTCATGTAGATAGATTTAAATTTTATAATTTGGCAATTTTATGCATGTATATAATGTATTCTGTTCACAATCTACACGCTCTTACCCCCTACCATTCCTGTCACCACCAGCAAAATGCCCCTACCACTTCCATGTCCTTTTTATTTGGTTTTTAAAGTTCAAAGACAAATAAAGAATGTGAAAGCACTAAAGAGGAGCAGTCACCTTATAGGCTGGGGAGGAATGGGGCGTACAAAGTCCTGAAAGAAAAACAGAGTCAATCCACAGCTCCAGAGCCAGCAGAACTGTCCTTTCCAAGTATGTGAATGATAAGGACATTCCTTCATCAACCAAAACTAAAGGAGATTGTCTCCACTTGCCAGATTTGCAAGAAATGCTAAAGGGAGTTCTTGAAGTTAAAATGAGAAGCTGCTAGACAGCAAAATGAAAGCATATAGAACTGTCAAATTACATAAAGATTAATATAGAGACGAGCGTGGCACACTCCAAGGCTGTAATAGCACTGTGGAAGTCATCCATTAACTACAGAATAGAAGCTTAAAAACAAAATATTAAGAAATTTGCAACTATAGCCATGTATTAATGAGCACACAATGCAAAGGATATCCATTCTGACATCAATAATATAAGAATACAGTAGAAGAGGGAAAGAGGAGGGAAGAAGAGAACTGATACCACAAAGCTGTCCTCTGCTTTACAATGCTGGAAAATAAATGGACTTAACAGATATACTCAGAGCACATCACTCAGCGACAGAATACACATTCCCCTTAGTAAATACACATCATTCACTAGATGGAAGATTGCACGGTACATCACAAGATAACTGCTAACAAGTTGAAGAAGACTAGTGATACCAAATAGCTGTTGCTGCTGCTGCTGCTTCTCCTCCTCTTTCTCCTTCTCCTCCTTCTTCTTCTCTTCCTGCTCCTCCTTCTTCACCACAATAGACTGAAACTACATATCAACAGCAGAAGGAAAGCCAGGAAACCCAGTTACGTGCTAACTAACCTAATAATCTTTTTGAAGTTAAAGTTATTATTTGTGTGCATGTGCTTTCACCATGGGAGAGGGTGGCACGCATGGTGTGAGAGGTCCTTCTGTCCATGTGTTGCTTTCATTGGTTAATGAATAAAGAAACTGCCTTGACCTGTTGATAGGGCAGAACTTAGGTAGGGGGAGAAGACAGAACTGAATGCTGGGAGGACAGAGTCAGAGATGCCATGGATCTGCCACCAGAGGTAGATGTGCTGAGACTTTGCAGGTAGACCATGACCTCGTGGTGATATACAGATTAATAGAGATGGGTTAAAATTAAGATGTAACAATTAGCCAATAAGAAGCTAGAGTTAATGGGCCAAGCAGTAAGTGATTTAATTAATACAGTTTTTGTGTGATTATTATTGGATGTAAGCTAGCTAGGCAGCTGGGAACCAACAAGCGGTCTCCCTCCTACACACACATGCTGACAGTGTTCATGTGGAAGGCAGGGGACAGCTTTGTGGTATCAGTTCTCTTCTACCTTTATGTGTGTTTGGGGGCTCAAGCTGAAATCATTAAGGCTTTCATCATCAGGCAGCAAGTGCCTCTACTGCTGAGCCGTCTGGCTCTCCAATAACCAACAGGCCAAAGAAAAAAATCAAAGGAGAAATTAGGAAAATAAGAAACGAAAAAGAAAATACAATGTGCCAAACTTACAGGATACAATAAAAGCAGTACTGCAGTAGTAAAACAATAATCTCTCCTTCCCTCCCTCCCTCCTTCCCACCCCTCTCTCAGTTTAGGTGATGCTTGGAATTGAACTCAGGACCTCTCACACACTGGGTAAGCATGCTACAAATGAATTATTTCCCCAGTCCTTTGACAACAACAAAATGGAGACATGTGTGCACTAAGTTGAAATCTAAGTTGTAGGCTGCAGTAGGGTTTTAAACTTGTGGTTCTTCTGTTTCAATCTCCCAAGCAGCTGGAGTTACATGCTTGTGCCACAGTGACTGACTCAATAGAGATCTGACGATGGAACCTGTGGCAGATTATTTGCATATCATGCATTGAGCCCCAGGTTTCATTCCCAGCAACACACACACACACACACACACACACACACACACTCAACATGCCTGCATACTTGTGCACATGCATACACACAAGCTTGTTAGGAAAACAATAGTAAAAAAAAAGATCAATAAAACTGAAGAAGTACAACATTAATAGACATACTAACATGTAAAGGGGAAATCTTGAGGTTTAGGTCCCCTCCACCCTACACAAAGAACTGCAGGCTACTAAGGAATGCCGAGAGTGGGAGAAATAGCTATCTAAGGGATAGGCCTCCCCCAGTTGGTTATTCAGTAGCAACTGCTCAGTCCTGAAAAAACAACATTATATGGATTGAGTTGTATTTATATGTTCATGCATATATGTTTATGGACACACACACATATCACAAAGAAAAAAGACCATGAATTGGAGAGGGTGTGGGGGGACTCAGAAGGAGGTAGAGAGAGGAAAGGGAAGATACGAAATGATGTAATTATATTTTAATTTCGAAAATTAAATAAATAATTTTTTCATGACAAAATTCAATTTCTTTAACTGGTAAAAATTCTCAAAAGGTTAGGAATAAAATGTACTTCATTATAATAAAGGTCACATACAACAAGCCCACAGCTGTCATCACGTTCAGTGAAAACTGAAAACTTTCTCTAAATTATGGAATAGGGCAAAGGTACGTACCCTCATGACTTCCAGTCAACATACAACTGGCAGCTATAGCCAGAACAATTAGGTAAGCAAACAAAAGAAATGACATTCAAATTGTAAAGGAAGAAATAAAATTGCCTCTGCTCACACTTGACATGATCTTATATATAGAAAACATCAAAAAACCCCTCAAACAAAAAATACTAGAACTGATAAACAAATTAATTTCCAGAAGAATGTGTCAACATACAGGATTCGGTTCTATTTCTGTAGACTAACAATGAACTATCAAAATGGAAATAAGGAAAACCTAATTTAAAGTACCATCAAATATAACAAAGCATTTGGAAATGAACAAGGAGCCAAAATACATCCCCCCACTGAAAGCTGCACTAAACTGATGAAGGTAATTAGAGAAGACACAAATGGAAAGATACTCCTTGTCCAATGACTGGAAGACTTAATGCTGTTAAATTATTCATACTAACCAAATCAGTCTAAAGGGCCTGAAGAGATGGCTCAGCAGTTAAAAGCACTTGCTGTGCAATCATGAGGACCAGAATTTAGATCCCAGCACCCACGTAGCAATCCAGCATCTAGCACAAATACCTATAACCCCATTGCTCACTGCTGTAGATTGAACAGGCAATGTTCCCTCCAGAATTCAGGCTGAAACTTCATCCTCAGTGCAAGAATGCTAAGAGGTGGTGCCCTCGAGTTTAAGGGCTCTAACCTCATGAAGAAACAGATCTTTATAAAAAGGGGTGGGACTTGAATATGTAAGGCGTGCTCTTTTGCCTCTCCATCCTTTCTGCTACTTGAGAACACAAGTCTGGAGGATGAAGCAAGTAGGTGCTTTCTAGGAAATAGAGATCAGTTCTCACCAGCCACTGACCCTGCTTATGCCTTGCCCTTGAACTTCCAAACCTTCAGAAATGTGAGAAATAAATTTCTATTACTTGTGAATTATTCACTCTGTGGTATTTTGTTACAATAGCACAGATACTTGCTAAGTCCTTTTCTCTTTTTTTGAAAAAAAAATTATTTATGTTATTGCTATTTGAATTTAATGAGGAACTTTATAATCCATGATTTGAATAATGTGCTGAGAAAGTTTTAAAGTTATTTTTTTCCTTTTATTGAAAATAGAATTTTTTCTCACATATTACATCCTGATTATGGTTTCCCCTTTCTGTGTGCCTCCCAGTTCCTCCCCACCTCTCCTCCCAGCTGGATGTGCTCTTTTCTGTTTCTCATTAGAAAATAAACAAGCTCCTAAGGGATAATAATAAATTAAAATAAATAAGACAAAGCAAAAACCAACAAATCAGAATTGGACAAAACAAACAGAAGGAAATCAGCCCAAGAGAAGGCACCAGAAACAGAGACCTACTCATTCATACACTCAGGAATCCCATAGAAACACTAACTGGAAGCCATAATTTATACGCAAAGAACCTAGTGCAGACTCGTGCAGGACCTGTGCGTGCTGCCCCAGTGAGTTCATATGAGCTTTGGTCAATTTGATTTAGAGGACCTGATTTTCTTGGTGTCATCTATCCCCTTTGGCTCTTACTCTTTTTGCCTCTTCTTCTGTGGAATTTCCTGAGCTCTGAGGGGAGGGATTTGAATATGACATCATCCCATTTAGGGCTGAGTGGTCCAAGGTCTCTCACTTTCTGCACAACATCTGGCTGTGGGTCTCTGTATTTGCTCCCATCTGCTGCAGGAGGAATCTTCTCTGATAATAGCTGAATCAGGCACTGGTCTATGAGTATAGCAGCATATCATCACGAGTCATTTTATTGCTATGTTTTTTGCTTTTGTTTTGTTTTGTTTTTTAAGAACAGCAGCAATTGGTTTTACCCTAGGTCCCTAGGCTATCTAGTCTCAGGTTCTTGGTCACCCAAGTAGTGTCAGGTATGGGTTCCATTTCGAGGAGTGTGCCTTAAGTCAAATCAGATATTGGTTGGTTGCTCCCATAGATTTGTGCCCACCCTGGGCTTGGTCCCAGTCCCATTCCAGTCTCCTCACTTGATCCCTTCTAGGCTGCCTAAGACAACTGTGGTGGCATGGCGGCAGGGCTGTGTTTTTGGCCTTTTTCCAACCTGAAACCTTAAAAGGATGGGGTCCCATGAAACCCACAGTCGACAATTAATTTCTTCCTAATGGGGCTTCAAGCATTCTTTTATGAAGCATTTGATGGCTTCCCATTAGAAGGAATTTGCTGGAAAGCCTGGCTGGTTGCATAACGGCCCTGAAATGATGAACTGCGAAGATGTGTCTGGACTTGAATGAAAGGCAAATAGCGACTCTTGTTCCCGTGCATTAGTCTCCTTTCCTTGCCACAATGAAGTGTAGAGTCAAGTTATAGGGCGACACCCCTCTGCCAGACTATTTCTATAGGCAAGGCTGCCACATAGCTCTCTCCACACATATACATGGTGTAAGCTGAACAAAATCCCACAGGCATACAGCAGAGATCCGGGCTGTTCCAAATGTCCATAAAAAGGACTCCATGGTTCCCTCATATGCTTGGAAGCAGGCACATGCAGTGACACACACACACACACACACACACACACAGAGAGAGAGAGAGAGAGAGAGAGAGAGAGAGAGAGAGAGAGAGCACATGGCATTTTGACCTGACTGCTTTGATGCATCCATTTAGACACAAGGAACATTGTGTTCTGACGGCTTTGATGAGATGGCTTTCACACAAAGAGATTTTTATAAGGCCTAAAATTAAACCATTAAAGTTTCAGCTTCAAAACGAGCATTATTATCCAGCATTATTTGAAAAGGACATTTCCATCTTGCCACTTAACCTCACTCTGTTGATGACCTTCGCCCTGATAGGGCTTGATAGAGGAATCGAAGAATCAGTAGGCCTGTTTGGGGCTTCCAGAAGAGCACAGCACCTGACAATAAAAATAAGGCCATCTGATCTGACGAATGTTCTGTGTTGACGGCAGCATGGTCCCCAAAGTGTTCTTGGTGTGACAATGTGCTGGAGTATGCAAGGATATGCATGCCACACCAACATGTGTTCACACAGCATCCCAGAGAAACCCCTGGCACTGAGGCACACATGGACACACAGGCCCATTGACCTTCACCATCTGGTTGACTGGTGGAGTGATCTTGGCTTGTGGGAGCTGCAAAGACTCGCCCTCTGCTGGAGCCCCTCTGAGAGGAGGGCACAGGAGTTCTGAGGTAAGGGCAGTGGTGCAGCTCTTCCGGCTTCACATGTGGCAGGAAGACCTGCCTGCCTAGATGGTGCTGGGGCTGACTGTGCTCAGAGCCCAGATGCAGGAAGGAGAGCTAGTGCTGCAACTTGGGTGCCTGGCTACTTGCCACTCTGTGGCCCTCATCTAGAGTTGAATCAAAGTGTCATCAGTGTCACGAATGGAAACAAAGGGACATATATGTGGCAAGGTAATAGACCCTGTGGCCCTGCTTTGCATACCTGGTGCATGGACTTTCTTTCCTTGGATCCTTGTCCTATAGGGAAAGAGGTAACCTGTTGGGGTAGGAGTCTTGGCTCTGAACTCAACTCTGCAGTGTTGACTTCTGGAGCAAGAGCAGGACACGGGACAGCAGTCCCCAGACAGCGATGAGTAATGATCCTGACCTGCCTTCTAAATAGGAATACAGGGCCTGGGGATGGGGGTGGGTATTCTCTTCTTCTTAAGAATAGGCTGACCAGATATGTGTGGAGGGCACTTGTTTTTCTGAGCTAAAGACTCTCCTCCAGCCTCTCTCCTTCACAGGTACCCAGCAGCACCCACAGGCCAAGCTGCCCTGCAGCTGGGGAAATGGGTCTTCTCTGCATCTTGAAGCACACAGAGGCATTGTACTGGTCCAGCTGGAACCTTTTCTCATTCTTGGGGGAGTGTAACACTGCCCCCAACTACTTACTGAAGGTACTTTTCAACTCTTGATTGACCATTGGCCTTTTCAGTTTCATCTCTTCAGAGATGTTGGTAGTTCCTCTTCAGCTGTCTGCTATAGCCCGTGAACCATGCAGGAGCCAGGTACTCACATGGTGTAGGAGGTCCTTCTGTATTTGTGTTGCTTTCATTGGTTGAATAAAGAAACTTCCTTGGCCTTTTGATAGGGCAAAACGTAGATAGGTGGGGAAGACAGAACAGAATTCTGGGAGGAAGAAGGCAGAGAGGGAGAGACACCATGAAATTCCTGTCTGAGACTGACGCTGGTTAGGATCTTTCCCTGTAAGCCACAACCTTGTGGTAAACACAGATTGGAAAAATGGGTTAGATCAGGATATGAGAGTTGGCCAAGAAGAGGCTAGATATAATGGGCGAGGCAGTAATTTAATTAATACAATTTCTGTGTGGTTATTTCGGGTGTAAGCTAGCCTGGCAGCAGGACGCAGCCCACTCCTCATACTACACTCACAGAACTGCCATATTGTCTGAAATCTGAGGGACAGTTCTGAGGCACTGGATGGAACAGTCATGAATCTGTCCCCAGTGTTGCATCCAGAGTGGGAAAAGCATAGTTCTGTGAGGCCACAGGATAGCAAAGATGCAGAAGTCAGAGGACGCCTCTCAGGCCTCCTCCCTGCCCCTACTGGCCATATCTGAAGGCATTTGCTGTACCTCTGATTGATGAGCTCCCACCAAAAAAAGGAGGGAGGGAGGAGACAGAGAGAAAAAGAGCAAGAGAGTGAGAGAGAGAGTGAGAGAGAGAGAGAGAGAGAGAGAGAGGATACCCCCCATCCTCAGGCAGATTGGCCCTCTCTATTTGTCTCTTACAGCTCCTGCTGTCAGGAAATTCATCCTGATGTCTTAACCAAAGTGTCCATGTGATCAATTGCACATCTGGGAAGCATTCCTCACTGCCACCCTCATCTCCAATACAAATTAAGTCAGGCTCCTCTTGTGGGGCCTTGAGGAGAGATGAGGGGGTTAAGTAAACACAGAATGGAAAATGAGATCTCTGTGAGAACCCCTAGATGAGAAGGGTAGCTTTAAGGTAAGAGCTGGGGGATCTGGCATGGTTTATACTATGACACCTCCTCATGAGGTGTTGGTCATGGAGGTCCCAGAGGCATCCCTCCAAACAATACAAACTATTGTCGTTCCTCTTAGTTGCCCAATAGTACTATATTATAAGACCCTATTATTGAAGACATCATACACTTTGGTATTTTACTAAGGGCAGAAGACCAAAAGGAGAAGATGATAAGGAGGACCCACAAACAACCTTGTTGTATGTTTAACTGATGATCTCTCTTTAGGAAGAAACATCCACAAAAGAAGTGCTGGCAGTTAGAAGATAATGGCAACCCTGCAAAAGGTAAGTAAGCTATCTAGAAATACTTTCCATGCGCAGGGTTATGAGCCAAACAGCCGAACTGCCAGGTACATTCATAACTGTTCTCGAAAGGGGTGAGGGTGCTAGGTAGATTTGATTTGAGTAATAGGGTCAGAACCACCTGCCAAACTCAAAGTTGAACCACTCCTGGAAGTTGGAGCTTGAAGACACCCGGGACCAAGTCTCTGAGAGACGATTATCTCTGGTTCTGTGTTCCAGTTCTGTTGGGCCGCACTCCTTATTGTAATCACAGGAAACTGAGACCCTGAGGACAAAAGTCCCAGCCCACAGCCACCTACTAAGACAGGAGGAAAGCATTCCAGAGCCCCTCCAGCTTCAAGCTGTTTTCTTCTCTGCCAGGAAAAAAAAAAGAAAAAAGGGGGGGGGAAGGGTTCTGTCTTTTGATGGAAAGGTGGGGGTAGAGAGGTGGAAATTTCTATTTGCTATGAGTGCACCATTGTCACATGGCTGCCTGCAATTGTCCAGCAGGATAGGAGGTCAGGTGCTGTTGATTTTATCTTTATAGACTTATCTCCTGAAGCCAGAGGCAGCAGAGCAAGGTAGTGATAGAACCAGAATCTGATCCCCTGATTCCAAATCCTGAAACTGCTAAAGCAGCAAAGGTCTTAGGTCTTGGAGGAAATGGGTGGCTTGGCATATGCCCCAGGAGCTTCAGAATAACAGAACAAATAAGACAAGCAAACAGGAAGAAGGGGATTTATTAGGAAGGATTAGCTTGTGTGATGACAGAGGCTAAGGTGACTCCAGTTCTGTAGTTGCCGTCTGGAAGCCTAGGCTAGGTGAGTTCCGATCCTAGTGTGAAGGACTGAGACCTAGGAGAGCCAGCTGACTCAATACCCAAGAAAAACTCACATTTCTGTTCACGTTCAAAGGCTGGAGAAGACTAATGGCAAGCTTCACAGTCCCGCTGGAAACATTCTCCTTGTCTCAGGAGCCTGCTGGTTGGTCAGGCTTCCTCCTGGTTGGATGAGGCTAGTCTGTTACTCAGTTTGCTAAAACATATTAATCTCATCCAAAACTACTTTCCGCCACACACTTGAATAACACTGGACTAAGTATATGGAACCTCACAGCTCAGATGTGTCACTGCTGAGAGCTTCTGGAGAGAGAATGGAGGAGCCCATTTATGGGAGACAGAATAGGGATCTATTTTTTCAGTCCATAGGTCCAGTGCCCGGGAGCAACTAAGGGACTGAGGTTTTAAAGCCAGGAGTTCAACGTGTTGGTCAGCATGGAACAGAGTGGTCACCAGAAGCTCCTAGAGTGGCTGGGTTAGCCGATGAGAAAGAACGGGTAGGTAAGATTCCCCACGATCCCCATCGGTCCCAGATGGCAGGGTCCTTCTGACCTTTGCAGCTTGGTGAGGATAAGGGAGGATGAAAGAATCACGGGTTTTCCTTGAAGGTCAGCATTTCTCTGAGATGCAGCTTGCAAGATTGAGGGGGGGAAATACAATGTTGTCTTCCAATGCTGAGACAGTGAAAACTAGCTCAGGGCACCTGGAGTGTCACAGGCAGGCGCTTTGGATTCTGGCCCTAGCTCTTTCACTCATTGGATATCTATGGATAAATTGCTAGACTTCCAGAGCTTTAGCTGACAAATGGAACTGTTAAGCTCTGACCTGTTTCCTCCCGGGTTATGGTGAAACTGACAGAAGATGCATATGAGAAAAGCCTTTGATCTCAATATCCCTCCGGATGCTTAGCAAATATACAGCTGTCCAAGTTAGGGGGCTGGTGGGCATGAGGCAGAGCCCAGGTAATTGCAACCATCAGCAATGTCAGAAAAACACTAGATCAGTGGTCCTTAAGCCTGACACCATATCAGAATCACCCTGGGAGCTCTGAAACCTTCATGTGTCCAATGACCTCAGCCTCTGGGAGTGACACCCAGACGTCTATATTAAAAAGGATTCATCCATCATTGGAGAAGTTGAAACAGGAGCATCTTACATTCAAGGCCAGCTTGAATTGCATATTGAGGACTTAGAAACACAATGAAGAGAGGAAGGAAGAAAGGAAGGGACAGGGGAGGGAGGGAAGGAGAGAGATAGGGAGGAAGGAAGGAGGGAAGGAAGGAAGGAAGAAAGAAAGGAAGGAAGGAAGGAAGGAAGGAAGGAAGGAAGGAAGGAAGAAAGGAAGGAAGGAAGGAAGGAAGGAAGGAAGGAAGGAAGGAAGGAAGGAAGGAAAGGAGGGAGGGAGGGAGGAAGGAAGTTCCAAGTGATTCCAATTTTCACGCAGGGATAAGAGTTACTCCCCTAAATCCCCGGACATAGAGATTGCTGCTGCCGAGAAGAGAGCACCAGCAGCTGAGATGGGAAAGCCTCTCAGAGAAGGCAGTGTTGAAGGGAAGGCTGCATGAGGCTTAGAGTCAACTCATCGCCAGTTTGATTTCCCACTTGCTAGTACCATGAGCTTGCCTACATCACTGCCCCTTTCTAGAACCACCAGGTCTTTTTTTTAGCCTATGCTAATTGTAAAAGCTCATGGGATTCATTGTGACACTTTCATACATGTACTCTGATCATATCACCCCTTCATTACTGTCCCCACCCCCTTCCCACTGATCTTCTTCCTCCCTTCCTCCTCCCAAATAGTATCCCTTGTATTTTCACTACTCTTTTTATGACTTAGATTCTCATATAAAAGAAAACATGAGACATCTGTCTTCCCAAGTCTGCAGTATTTTGTTTATATTATGATCTCTAATCCCATCTATTTTACCTGTAAAGTGACATAATTCTGTTCTTTAGAGCTGAATAAAGTTCTCTCCCCCTCCCGCTCTTTCTCATCCTCTCTCTCTCTCTCTCTCTCTCTCTCTCTCTCTCTCTCACACACACACACACACACACACACACACAAACACACATCTTGGCTTGTTCGATATCTTGGACACTGTGAATAACTCACAATAAACACAGATAACCAGGTATATAATAGGGTAACTCTGGCAGCTGGTTTAGGTTCCTTCCTTCCTGCACACACACACACACACACACACACACACACATACACCTCCAACAATCAGAGCCATCAAGTCCAATTTTTTTCAAAAATTCATTTTAATTCTTACTTTGTATGCATGTGAATTATTGGAGGCATATAGAGGTCAGAGGCCAGCTTTGTGGAGTCAGTGCTCTCCTTCCACTTTTACTGCATGCAGGGGATCCAACCTAAGATTTCAGGCTTGTCTGGAAAGTGCCTTTATCTGCTGGGCATCTCACTGTAAAAACTTTCAAGCTGTGAAAGGTTCAGTAGTGCATGAACTGGGAAGATGATAATTGACAGCACTCTTGGCCCTCCAGACTTCCAGCATTTACTCTGAAAAGCACCTTAGTCTGGCACATCAAAGTTTAAATGAAGCATCAGATCAACCTGAAAGGCTTGTTTCTGTGAGGAGACAACTCTTTTTCGCTGCTGACAATCCCTCTAACCCTTAGGGAGGAGACAGCATGTAGCCTGTATGCCTAACTTACTCCCTTAACTCCAGGAGGGAGGGAGTCACAGACAGAAATACAAGAAATCAGCCAGGCAGTGGTGGCGCACACCTTTAATCCCAGCACTCGGGAGGCAGAGGCAGGCAGATCTCTGTGAGTTCGAGGCCAGCCTGGTCTACAGAGCTAGTTCCAGGACAGGCTCCAAAACCACAGAGAAACCCTGTCTCAAAAAACCAAAAAAAAAAAAAAAAAAAAAGAAAAGAAAAGAAAGAAAGAAAGAAATACAAGAAATCATCATGCTAGTGGTCCCTTGAGTTTGTTCCTGGGTTTTCCAAGAAACAAGAAATGAGCTGATATGCTCATGGTGAACCAAAAGACGGAGGGGGCCATTTCTGGGTTTCCCTAGCACTACAGAATCCTCGCCTCAATCCTGGGAGATGCACTGTTGGCCACTCCTCTCTCCAGATGAGGCAAGTGAGACTCAAAACAGGTGGCAAGCTTCAGCTGAGGCCACACAGCTAGAACAGGAACAGCACATGTAAAACCCAGCCAGGCTCGATGTGTTAATAAATCACAAGTGTTTCTTCAGCAAATGTTTCAGGAATACAGTGACCACAGGCAGAAAATGAAAATGAACTTAAAGTTATGTAAACAGATGACATGACCACGCTGTTGTATAGACCACTCTGTGGGAAGGTTTTTATTGTGGATTTGAGGAAGAGTACAGCCAGAGGTATCTGGATGATTCCAGAGCAGGGAGAGAAAGAAGTAGACGGAACATGGCCAACAGACTGGACATGGACAGAGCTATCTGTGAGAGAGGGGAGAGCTGTAGATAAAGATAGAGATAAAGAATAGAGAAAGCATAGTAAGAGAAGCAGGGGCATAGGGAGGGGGAGAGAGAGAGGGGTGGGGATTCTAAAGGAACCTTATGAGCTGGAGGGAGTTTAGGGCAGGAGAGGAGGTAAGGAGGGCTAAGATGGACTCTGAAATGTCTAACAGGTACTTGTGATACTGAGGGAGCATGGAGGCCAACATCACTTTGGTATGCTAATAAGCACCAAGGGCTGCCTTTCATTGTTGTGATAAGGGAAAGGACTCCTTTTGGTAGAGGAGAACTGGCTTCACAAGTTCCACCAGAAATCCTCTACAGTCCAGGTGGAGCCCATTTCTGGATATTTGGACTGCCTTTAGGAGTTTGAGAATTGGAGTTTCCTTTGTACCTAATAAAAATGAAATAACAGAGCTAAAACCATTAGTAGAAAACAACAGTAAATCTTCATGATTTCAGATTTGGTAAATAATTTTTCTTTTCATCTGAGATGGGGACTTCTGTCTCAGAAGGGAAGAAAGTTGGCCAGCTTAAAGGATGACTTCTTCATAGCCCAGGTTGACCTAGAAAAATCTGTCTTCCTGCCTCAGTTTCTGAAGTGCTGGGATTACAGGTACCTATCAGCACACTTGCTCTGATTTTAAAACCTCTTACATTTAAAACTAGAAAGCATGAACAACCAAAGGAAAAAATATAAATTGGAGTTTATTATAATTTTAAATTTTGGTGCTTTAAAGGACAGTATCACATAGGTTAACAACCTACAAATTGGAAAAATATTTATGCTTTATATATCTAATAAAGACAGTGGTCAGAAAAAGGAGGAAATTTTACAATTAAACAAACAACACAATTCAAAACTAGACAAATTACATGAATAGACATTTCTTAAAAGAAAACACACAAGTAGTTAACAAATACATAAAAAGATGGTCAACATAATTAATCATTAAGAAGACACTCAAAGGCATAAGGAGGTACAACTTCATACTCGCTCTGATGACTATAAAATTGGAGAATGTGGAGAAATAGGAGATTTGAGAATGCGAAATGGTGCAGCCACTGCAGAAAACACCTTGGTGGTTATTTAAACTGTTAAACACAGATTATTTCTGTCTTAACACAGATTTTTACTTCTAGGTTAAAAACTTAAAGCAGACACTCAAATATCAGGTCACAAGTATTTGTAGTGGCATTATTCACAAAAAAGAGACAGAATGCAGAAATAAATCAATACATAAATAAATACACGTTATCACTTGGGTGGAGCACAAAAACATTAATCTCAGTGAAAGAGGACTAACAATCTCATATTTTCTGTGGAATATTAAAGATGTGCTATATTTGTTTTTGCTGTTTAATGCTACAAAGATGTGTTGTATTCTTTTATGTTGCATTTGTTTAACTCTGTGAAGCTGTGCTATATTTGTTTTTGCTGTTTAATGCTACAAAGATGTGTTGTATTCTTTTATGTTGCATTTGTTTAACTCTGTGAAGCTGTGTTACTTTGCCTGCCTAAAACACTGATTGGTCTAAAAAAGAGCTGAACAGACAATAGGTAGGCAGGAGAGGGATAGGTGGGAAGGAGAAAAGAAGAGGAGGAGTGAAAAAAGGAAGAGATGAGGATGTCAGGGGCCACCCACGCAGCCAACCAGCCACACAGCCACCCAGCCATGCAGCCACGTAGCCATGCAGCCACGCAGCCACCTGGCCACACAGTCATGCAGTCATGCAGCCACCCAACCACATAGCCACTCTGCCATGCAGGCCATGCAGCCACCCCAGCCACGCAGCCACTCAGCCACAAAGAAATGCGGCCACGCAGCCACCCAGCCACAGAAACCACGCAGCCACAGAGCCACACAGCCACTCAGCCACAGAACCACACAACCACTCAACCACGCAGCCACACAGCCACCCTGGCCACACAACCACGCAGCCACCCAGCCACAGAACCACTGTGCCACGCAGCCACCCAGCCACAGAAACCACGCAGCCACAGAGACACACAGCCAAGCAGCCACTCAAACACGCAGCCACGGAGCTACGCAGCCACCCAGCCACGGAACCACCGTGCCACGCAGCGACCCAGCCATGCAACCACGCAGCCACCCAGGCCACGCAACCACGCGGCCATCCTGGCCACGGAACCACTGTGCCACGCAGCCACCCAGCCACAGAAACCACGCAGCCACAGAGACACACAGCCAAGCAGCCACTCAAACACACAGCCACGGAGTCATGCAGCCACGGAGCTACGCAGCCACCCAGCCACGGAACCACCGTGCCATGCAGCAACCCAGCCACGCAACCACGCAGCCACCCAGGCCACGCAACCACGTGGCCATCCTGGCCACGGAACCACTGTGCCACGCAGCCACAGAAGCCACGCGACCACTCGGACGCGCAGCCACGGATCCATGCAGCCACGGAGCCGCACAACCGCTCGACAATGGAGCCACGCAGCCACCCCAGCCATGTGGCTGCGCGGCCACTCGACCACGTAGCCACTCTGCCACACGGCCACTGTGCCACGCGGCCACCCAGCCACAGAAACCACGCAGCCACAGAGCCGCGCAGCTGCTCAGCCACGGAGTGATGCAGCCACGGAGCCCACCTGACCACTCAACCACACAGCCACCCCAGCCATGCAGCCATGCAGCCACTCAGCCATGTAGCCACTCTGCCACGCAACCACACAGCCACCCGGCCACGGAACCGCTGTGCCACGCAGCCACCCAGCCGCTCGGCCACGGAGACACGCAGCCACAGGGCCATGCAGCCACGCATCACGGAGCCACGCAGTCTCTCGGCCATGCGGCCACGTGGCCACAGTCACACACATGGAATAAGAAGAAAAGAAAGACAAAAAAAGGAAAAAAAAGAAAGACCCAGAGAAAAGGTAGAGTGGATAATTCAAGAAAAGCTGACTGGAAACAAACCAAGTTAAGGCCGGCTATTCGTAAGTAAGACTAAGTCTCAGTGTATTTATTTGGGAGCTGGGTGACGGGCCCCCAAAGAACAAAGAGTAAAAGAAACCAACTTTTAAAAAGGAAACAAACAATGTTTGATTCATTTATATGAAATATCTAGAACAGGCAAATCCTAGAGATAGAAAGCGCTTAAATGATAGCCATTGAAAAGGGTATGTATGGTGATTGCTTAAAGGACATGAGTATATTTTTCGTTTTTGTTTGTTCATTTGGTTTTTTTTTTTACTTTTTCACACAAAAAGGAAAGAGAAGGGTTTGAAACTAAAGAGAGAGATTAGTTGCAATGTGAATGTACTGAATGCCAGTGAATGTTAAACGTTAATATGATTAAGTACACGTGATCAAGTGACTGGTACCTCAAGAATCCTAAGAGGGAGTGAGGACACAAGGAAGATGGAGACCTGGATAAAGATGAAGATTGCTATGGTTATTCAGAGAAAGGAGTAATCCTATTTTCTGAAGCTTATAAGATGACTTCAAGGTGTGTCACCAGATGGGTGAAGTTTGAGGAGGTCTTAAGATTCAGTAACCTCTTTATTTCCATTAGAATTGGTGGAGTGCTCGCCTAGTGTGCTCTAGAGTCTGGGTTTGATCCCCTGCACCACATAAAGCCAGTTATAGTATTCTATATGTTTGTGATCATAGCATCAGGAAGATGAAAGCAGAATAATCCAATATTAAAGGTCATCTTATACACAGTTCAAAGGACCTTGTCAAAAAACTATAATAGGCACAAATTAACATATAAAAATAGATTTAAACATATAGTTAGCTGTGGACAGGCTGATAGCATTATGCAAAAACACAACACACTGTTTAGCTTACCTGTGAGCCTTCCCCAATGTCTGAGGAAACTGAATCTCTGAAAGGATAATTTTCCCAGACTCCCATAGCTATAAAGTGACCAAGCTGAGCCTTGAGCACTGGATCCTCTGACTTCAATTCAAACCCTACCTCCACCTGTGCCTAATACATGGCAAGTGAACAGATGAAAAGGAAACGGAGGAATATGGTGGGCAGGAAGGGCTACATTGTGGGATCCCAAATGGCAGCTTGGTGGTCAGTTGGCAGAAAGTGGAGGAAATGATGGTCAGAGGGCAGATATGCCTGAGACAGCTCTAAACATCTAACAGCTTGAAGTGGAAGCAGTACAGGTGGGATGGGCAGAAGAGAAAGCAGAGTAAATAAACGAACAACTGAATTGGTGGGTGTGTGGATGGATGAAGTGATGGATGGATGGATGGATGGATGGATGAATGGGTGATGTCTTGGGTTTTCTATTGCTGTGCTGAAACACCGTGACCAAAAAGCGAGTTGGGGAGGAAAGGATTTATTTGGCTTCTGCTTCTGCACATTACAGAAGTCAGAACAGTAGCTCAAACTGGTCAAGAACCAGAAGGCAAAAGTTGATGCAGAGGCCATAGGGGAGTGCTGCTTACTGGATTGTTCATCATGACTTGCTTGGCCTGCTTTCTTATACACCTCAGGACCACCACCAGGGATGGTACAATGCACAATGTGCTGGGCTATCCCCATTAACTCTCTAATTAAGAAAATGCCTTACAGCTGGATATTATGAGGGAATTTTCTCTATTGAGGTTACCACCTTTCAGATAACTCTAGCTTGTGTCAATTTGACATAAAACTAGCCATCACAGGTAGGTAGATGGATGGATGGAAAGACAGATGGTTTATTGGATAGTTTAATGGATGGATGGTGGGGTGGGAGGAAGACTGAGTGCATGGGTGGGTAGATGGATGAATGAATGATGGATGGATGGATGGATGGATGAATCAGTGGAAGCACAATACACTCTCTGCTGCCTGTCTCTTTCACACTTTACTGTTTGCCAAAGAACTGGTCACATTCAAGCACACTCACTGTTTTGATGACTTACTATATTTGTTCCTCCTGTAGAATGCTTGTTCAGCAAGTGCAGGGTTCTTACAGACGTCAGTCCCTGGTCTATACCTGGTGGTGACAACAGGGGCTGTCACATATTAAACACAAAGTAAATATTTGTTGGAGCAGTTACTGGCCCCCATGAAAGGGGCCTCCTCATTTCAACGGTTTAAGGAGAACTGAGTGAGCAGGGGAAGGAACAAGGTTGGGATCAAGTCGGAAAGGGTAAGGCCTAGAGAGCAGAGAACCCTGAAATGCCTAGGAGGCAGTAGCTGGAGGGTGGGCTTTACTTCCAGCAGCTTCCTGGCTCTGGGGGCCGCATTCCCCATGGAGTACCACTGCCCTCTCGTGGACTATACCAAGCCTAGCCGGCGCCAGGCTGCAGCTTCCCTCCACCCAGCAGACCAGCTCCCACAGACCTGCTTAGTCCAGGTAGCCGCTCAGCTGCTTCTATCACCAGGGGCAGCTGCAGGGGCAGCCCAGGAAGCATGTCCTCCTTTTTGTGTCAGCGGCTTCCCACCAGTGTCTGTGTAGTGCCTGTGCCCCCCACCTAGGCCACTTCCCACAGTGCGTGTGCACAGCTGCTTTGTGGGCACCCATGCTCAGGAGTCAAGGCTAGTATGTGCAGTGCTGTGAACTATGGGCAGCACTGAGTGGCTGGTGACTGACTCCAGGCATGACCTGGGCCCAAGAGAGATGGGTGCCTAGCCCTGACTGTAGAGCAGTGTTTGTCAACGAATGACCCTTTCACGGGGGTCACATATCAGCTATCCTGTATGTCAGATATTTACGCTACAAATCATAACAGGAGCAACATTGCACTTTCGAAGTAGCAAGGAAAATAATTATGTCGTTGCGGGGGGGTCACCACAGCATGAGGGACTTATGAAACTGTCGCAGCATTAGGAAGGTGGGGAACCACTGCTCTGGAGGATGGCCATGCCATTTTACAACAGCGGTCCAGTGACTGAGTGTGTGACCTGTGGGGCGTGCATGCCTCCGTGCAAGCATGCTTGCGTGACTGACTAGCTCTACCCTGAACTTAAATTTCTCATCTAGTTCATTGAACCATTTACTAATAGGTAGATTTCATGTCAATGACTGGGTGTCTGGATTCCCCGAGAACCCTCAAAGCCGTGGCTCTATGTCTCTGCACCCATGTTCCCACCTGGGCATGTGAGCTGGGAAAGGCATAAGCTCTGTCCCCCTTGGTGGAAATGCCCTCTCCAGCAGTCTGGTCCCTTGCCAGCACTTACCCTCCCAGGCTACCTGCCGGAATCCTATAGGAATTTTACTTGAAGGCTCATGCAGTTTTCCTAGAAGGGAATGAATGGACTCGGTCAAACGACTATCAGGGACCCAAGGAGGGTCCCTGAAGGGTGGGTGGGTGAAGGGTGATACAGTTTGGGGTGGCACTAGGGCATGCAGAACAGGCACCCATTCCTCCTCGTCTAAAGTCCTTCCCGCTACAGTTCAGCTCACAACCTAAGCCGAGTAACAAAGGAAGATGTGAGGTAGCATCAGGAGGACAAACCGACAGCAAGGGACAGAACACTGGTGGGCACTGGGCAAGCAGCTGACTGCTCTGATCTGTGCATGTGGCTGTGTCCTCTCCGTGTGCAGAGGAGAACACACAGGCTCTGTGAGTTAGGTCAAGAAGTCACGTGGCTAGAACTGGGTGACGATGTTGAGGTTTCCATCTCCCACCTCTGGCCCTCAGGGGCTGTGCATGGGCCTGAGAGGGAGTTCAGTCACCAGCTTTGGATTCCCT